>JAHZMX010004769.1:0-29549 GCA_027743895.1 Seira musarum
GTTTGATAACATCATTATAAACTTTTTATAAAATTTTATAGTTTATCCAATTAACCAGAATTAAGTTCTAAGTCACTTTCGGAATTAAAGTCAATGTTATGTTTGGTTTTTAAATGTCGATCAGTAGTTGATCCATTGTTAGTTTTAGCAATTTCAACGGCACAATTTGCAAAATGCAGATGTTCTCTCTTCAAATGGTTCATAGCAATCCGCAACTGCCGATCGCAGTTTTCATCGTTTTGAGTTAGAATCCATATTTTTTAATTTATAAACTTTGAGATGTTTTTAAATCAAACTGTATTTTTTTTAAAGATTCTTATGATATTTAGTTCGTCGTATCATTGCGGATATTATTCTATTTTTATTATAAATAAAGCAGAGCTCAGCTGAGAGTCTATTTTTGTTTATCGCGCGTTCAATATAACCGATAAGACTGATAGTGTTTGTTAAGCTTGCTCGATTGGATTTATTGAAACTGTTATTGAACATAATGCTCGATACGAAAACCCTACAAAGAGTATAAAAAAATGCTTGGAGTTTTCTGTTTAAGCAGTCATGCATGAAATTGTTAATCTTTAGAAATCATTATCATTCCATACTTTCACCACCGTGTTTTTACATGTTTTATCTATGAAAAAATCTATGGGAATTGTTTATCCATAATAGCACACTGCTTGGATTTTTGATAGTGAAAGCAGCTTGTGCATTGGAATTGGTATGACAAGTTGAAAAACCTCGTCTAAAAACGGGAAAATTGATTTATTTTCTGCGAATTTGGTTCGGATGCTAAATTCTTAATTTTTGTTACGCAAATAGCATTTAGTTGCGTAGACTAAATGCATAAATTCCTCATCTTCTGTATGCATGTAAAAGAGAGAACAAGACAAAAACATCGTCTCAAGGGCACTCAGCTTTGTATAGGACTAGTGCTCAGTCACAAGCTGTTTTAAATGTCAAACGCGTCCTAAAATACGGAAAAATGAATGACATGAACGCAGGTTTATTGGCTGATGTGATAGAGTTTTAATCTAGATAGACAAGCATCACTAACATTTCTGGATCTGCTTGCCTTGGTGGCTCGAACAAGACTGATTGTGAGAAAAAATCAGGAAATGTGGAAACATGATATAGTCTATGGCTGAGCATTCTCCTTTTTTGGAAGCGAATCACCTCGTTTTTCCTTACTTCTTTTCTCATATGCTTCCCTTTCCATCATACTGTGAAAAAAAGCATACTGACTGTGAGTTTATTTTTTATCTGGATTACTTTTTCACAAGGAAAACAACATGAAAAACTGAAACACTCATCAATAACTTCTTAAAAATGACGGATGACGGACGATGAATTTCTGTCTTTCATTCAGCACCACAGACAGTAAATGAAGCAAAAGCTGTTATGCCCAATCACTACAATTAATTTTGTTAAAAATTAGCGGCGATGGCAAGCTCTTTCCAATTGGTTTGTAATTGTGCCATTCAAACTAAATTTATGGATCTCAATTGCACAGGTATATGATGGGGGTAGTTTCCCAAAAAATTGCTTGCGCGCGATAACAATCCTTCGCCGAACCCGCCGAATTTTACAAAAGCTGTAAACCCTAACGATTAGAGCAGAGCAACTAGGTGCGAGCCTAAAAAATTATCACTAGTGCTCTACAGAGTGAAGTAAGATTGTGCCTACTTACGAGGAAAGTACAAGGTCGATTGCTCTCAGATTTTCAAAGTGTTAACATAGGTGAATAGCCCTTAAAAAATTATATATTTTTGCCAAGTTTTACTTGACAACGCTCAGGCAATTTGGAGTAATCACGATTGCAAATTGAACTATGAGTCGATTTTTTTTGGGATTTTAAAGCTCAGAAATGATTTTTATGACTCACATGACTTTGTAGAAATAAGTTTTTATCCCTGCTGGATTCAATTTAAGCGAATATGACGCACTTAAAATAGAATTTATTGAAGAAATGTGCTAAATATGGCACAACGTCTAAGATATTCTCTGAAAAAATTGCCTTACGCCATCCTACGAACCGTCTTTTCATGTTAAGCCGAGAAAAAATCTTAAATAATTGACACACAACAGAACTTGCGGTCGTGATTACTCAAAATTGGGGAAGCGTTGGCAAGTGAAATTTGGCCAGAATACATAATTTTTTACGGGCTATCTACCAACGTTCTCACTTTGAAAATCCGAGAGCAATCGACCTTGTACATTCCTCGTTAGCTCAACAACATACAGAAGTGCAATAAGGCAGATTTATCCCAAGTTTGAATATTTTCCAATTGATTTTCTACTCCTTTTAGCATCCGAAACATACTTTTTCTTGACTTACTGACATTAGCACTTTTATTCCGCATGTTTTGGGTCCACTGGCTATCATAAAAAACAATTATTTGCTCTTAGATTTATGAATTACGTGAATTAAAGTCACTGCAACAGGAATGTTTTTGCGTGCATGAAAGGTCTTCATCGTAACCTGTCGAATATGATGTCACTAGCTATGTTCCATTAATGAAGCTTTTACGGCTCGCTGTCGATTTTAGAACGTCAATTTTAGAAGTCAATTTTAAAACGTGAAAATCACAGTCATGGTGTTTTTCAAAAACTTTTGAATAAGCTATCACAGGGTAACATCGAACGCATTAGAGCCATTTGTAAAATTAATCAATTTTTAATTTTAATACGACATCTCGCTTAGTTTTAAATGGAATTTTGAGTGAGACTTCACCAGCTAGGTGATTCATTTGAAAAAAAAATTATTTTTTCGTCGTCGAAATACATACGTACCCTCCTCAGTGCCCTCAATACACAAAGTGGCTTTTCAGCTTTAAGGTCACCGGTTGACTTCTTATTTAGTGCGACACGAATGCGTCCGGCCGCTGCTAGTAGTCAAATATCTCATGGGAAAAGGATCAAGGAAGGAGACCCATAGGGTCGTGCTTCTGTTGGTTACAAGGCCTAAATTTTATCTTTGATGTAATATAAAGTATTCAGCTATGACAAATGGAAGCGCTTCCGATTTGCACCACTGTTGGATTAACAAGTGACACATTACAGATATAAACATGGATAGGATATAATATAAAAGCGGTAATTTATGTGTAAACTTCTCTCTAATTGAAAAAAATCTCTCTTGACGCTTTGCAGGATAACAAAAATTACTTGTTGTAAAATTTTATGAGTTTCATGAAATCAGCTGCCTTCAGATGGGTTTACAATGAAAGATTACCTGTAAAAGTGGAAGCACAAATCTGTCCGTTCATCTAGTCTTCTGATGTTTTCTTTGGATAATGGGTGACTTGATAATGGGGGACATCAGCAAAAAAATCGTTTTAGAAACCTTTACGTGGGTTTCTGGCGCAAATTAAGATAAAACAGTTTGTGAGAAATAAATTATGTAATGCGATAAAGCCAGAAGTATAATACGCTTCTTCGGCCTTAGATAGGCCATGGAATGCGTTCGCTGCAATTATGTAAAAAAATTATTAGATTCTGGCTGTTTTCTCATATGGCAAATAAGGCACTCAAGAGAAACACAAACTAACATCTTTTGATCTATTTATTAGTCTCCTTATTAGTAATTACACCATGAGTTAATTAAGAATATCTTTCTTTAAGCTTTCATTATTTCTCCTATTTTTAACGACTATGTTTTTCTCTACTGTCTGCACTGTGAACATGAAAGACTTCAGACTAATTATCTAAATCGATCTATAAGTTATCTTAATCGACGTTTTCTTTAGGATTACCCGACTGCTAAAATTTCACTTTTTACGCTTGAAAATATATACAGTTTACTTATGAAATATGCTTACCTATTTGTATTTTGTATTTCTTTACTTATTTTTTAAAATATTATTCCAAGCTTCATTTTTGTAAATGCAGTTTGCTACAGATTCTCAGGATATAACCTACCTTTAACAATTAATTCCGTCGAAAAAGATCGAGGTATTTGGAATCAAATTTTGTATACAACGAACGTACAAGCATCTTACATTTAACAGAAAGACCGAACCTTTGCTGCAATTTTCTCAACCTTTGCTGATCTTGCGTTTGCTGCAAAATTTTTAATCGCATTTAAAATTTAAAAAAACGATACCCAAACTTTGCTGAAAGTATCCAGTCTTTGCTGAACAAACGTTTTATGCTCCACAATCGTGAGAAATACTTACAAGCCAGCAAAAATCACTCAAGTTTATTAAACATTCATTACCTCATATATTGCAGTTAAGCCTTGGTTCAATCCTCTCATTCCGAATCAGTTTTTGTCCAGAGCGACCCCGTTTACGTTTCTGTTCAAGTAAACCTGGGTATAATGGCCAACGAAAACTCAAACTTTCCTTTCTCATCAGCAAATGCTATAATACATGTGTACACTCTTTCAAATACATCCTGAAGTAACATAGAATTGCAACAGAAAAATAGTCATGATAACACCGAGAAGCCCAAGCAGGAAATAACCAGAGAAATTTCGACGATTACTTCGAAAAGGTGTTTACCTAAGCCCATCTTTTACAATACCGGAGCCTCGAGAATTAGAATTCATGCACCTGCTCGGATTGTATGAACAAGAGGATAAAGACGCAGGCGAGCCATAACTGAAGAAATGGACTATCGGCACTTTCAGCGAAGATTGGGAAAATTTTAAACCTGCTCCTTAGTTGCTGCAGATTTTTTGTTTCTGCAAAGGTTGAGAAAGTTTCAGCAGACGCAGTTTTTTTCCAATTTAAAAGTACCTTGCCTTGATGTTACTTGCATTATTTTCTATGTCCAAACATAAACTTTAAGGTTCATGCAGATAAATGAACGCCACAACTCGTGAAGGGAAAAAGTTTTATATTAAAGCACTCAATGCGTAGCTGTCATAAAAGAATGCAGTGAGACTTGCTTATACTCCTCAAATCATAGATAAATATTACCACGTAATAATGATGTAAATATGCTATCTTGTTGTATTGCTGCACAGAGAATCGTCGTTTGTTGTTTTTTATTATTTGCAGCCTCAAAAATTCAACCTATTTCTCAATACTTTCAAACAAGCTAAAGGGTTTCCAAAAATAAGCGCAGTTACAGTTTTTTATTACGTAGCTGACGTGATCAGCGGAGTAATGATTTCGATTGGGTTTTCTGTGTGTCTGTCTGTGCAGATGATAACTTTCGAAAGAGGTCACCGATTAGACCTCAAACTTGGAACAAAGATTCCTTGCGTACTGGGGAAGACACCTATTACTTTTCAGCATAATCGGTTAAGAAATAACGGTAGGAGGGTCATACGTTGAAATTTTTTTACATAACACATATGATTTTTAATAGTTCAATCGAAAGCGCTTGAAAAACTGAGTAAGGCTATTACTTCAAAATTTGGAAATTTTTTAACCGTCAACGACAGGAAGCCGTTGAAGTTTTTTTTTCATTGCAAAATATGGGTTGTGATAGCTCTTTCAAAATCCCTTTGAAAGGATCTATATAACTGTTATTTTAATTTTTAGAAATTCGTTAACCGTCAACGGCCGTGGGCGACTAAATTGCTTTTTTATTGAACATGGCGTGTGGCATGTTATTCGATAGGTCTCGTCAAAATCTTTTTATTAAAACATGTTGCAGTGCCTGTCATGCGCAGAACTTTTGTCGGTTCAAGTGCAAGGAGTTGCTCTCTTTGACAGCCTTTGGAACTTGGCAGACATTGAAAAAGTACTCTGAGAACAATTTTCTCGCCGTTAAATCTGTTCAGCTACGTCGTTATTGCTGTTTAACAGCTTTATTTGCTTATAAGTTTATAACTCTTCAAAAGCCACACTATTCACACGTTGCTCGCACGTTGAGACCATCCAAGTCTTTCGAACAAACATGGAAACCGTTTACTTAGAAGACTATTGACATTACCACGAAACTTCTTGTTGTATATGGTGTAGATTATGGGATTTATGCAACTGTTTAGGTTACCTAATACTTGTGCAAACGGAACTATGATTGCCATTGTATCATATATGCCATCCTTGCTGAAAATCTCTTTTGGTCTTAGCTTAACAATCCACGCAATGATATATAAGAATATCCAGCAGAATGCAAAAGAACCCGCTAAAATCAGGAGAACTCTATTTACTGTCTTACGAGTAACATCATGCATTCTTTTAATGGCATCAGTCGAGCTGCAACTTTGAGGAATCTCTCGATGTAAAAGGAAATCGGATATTTTGAGGTGGCTACATGCAATGAGAACCAATGGAATAATATAAGAACAAATAAAATTGCACGTTACAAAGTATAATAAACCATAAATTTTGTTGTCCCAAATTTCTTGACAGTATATGAGATGAGTCGTTTTTGATTTTTCCAGTGTGAATACAAACGGCCAAGGAGAATAGAGTAGGAGAGAGAAGGTCCATATAAAAAGCAAAATAAGACCCGACCTCGTTTTATTAAAGTTTCCAGCCACGCCAACAGATCGTGTTATCCCCACACACCTACAAAAATCAAATAAAATCGATAAATATTTTATCCATGTTGCAAACGACAAACGATAAATATTCGAGCCCAAATACATACGTTCGTATATTCGTGTTGATCCAAATTCAAGAATTATAAGAAACTCAGGAGGATAGTTCATCTGACAATTTATACTACCTACAAGGTATATAGCATAAATTGTTAGCGTAATTTATTGAGATTCTTGTTCATATTGCCGTAATACGTAGCAATATTCAATTTCATTTAATTTGAAAATCTTTGAAATTATAGCCTTTCCATCAATTAGCACTATACAACACTAATTGACGATGTAATTCATTATTCTTCTTCTTCACTATGTCGAATTATATCAGTGTACCGATTTTAAGTCAAATCCAAGACATTGAAAATTGTAGTTTTCCTAACAATTTTTGGTATATGGCACAAAATTGTTAGAAACTGAACATTTAATTCATTCTGTTTCGTGTTAATCACGTTAAATTACACCAGTATACCGACTTTCAGCTAAATCGGAGACCTTTCAAATTATAGTTTTTCCACCAACGTGTGCTATATAGCTCAAATTGGCTGAAAAACAATAAACTTTCCACATTTGCCTTATACTACCCGCATACCAAATTTAAAGTCGATATCTCAAACCTAGACAAAGTAAGAGCACTGACGGACGGACGGGCAGACAGAGAGTCAGACTGTCACGTATGTCTGTCACAGACATACGTGATCAAAGAATGTTCCAAACTTCGTTTGCAACATACTGTTGGAGGCAATATCTCTGTTAACCGATTGACCTCAAACTTTATATGTTTGAGTTTCAAAATAAAAACTGTTGGAATCTATGTAATCGAGATCGTTGAGTTTACTCCTGCAGTCAGATTTGAAATTCAAACACTCCTACTTCCCTAATTTGCCTAAAACAGCTGATTTTCAATAAAAAATTTAGAAATGTGTTGCATGAAAATATATGTTATCGAAGTCGCTGACCACAATGGTATGCTCAGATTTGAAATCCGATTTCTCGCTTCACCGTAATTTGCATAAAAAAGCTGATTTTTAGGTTTCTAAACAGATGCAGTTTTTACACCAAAATATATGTTATCGAGGTTGCTGATCATGATGTTATGCTCAGATTTGAAATTCGACCTGACCCAATCGCGTAACTTGTACAAAACAGCTGATTTTTTATTATTATAAATCCGTATGGAATCTTGCTCGGACAAAATTTAAACCTGAGGCCATATACGTATTCGGCAACCCCAATTACATATATTCTTATGTAAAAACCGTATTTGTTTACAAAATAAAAAATCAGCTGTTTTATGCAAATTAAGACTGCGCGAGAGATCGGATTTCTAATATGAGCATACCATCGTGATCAGTGACCTCGATTACATGTAGGGAATGACTTTTAGTCAAACAGTGAAATTAAAATTAGTCGAGTCAAGAGGTACAGATATTTTTTTCGGATATTGACCCATACGTTGTTAGAAAGAACAGGTCTTTTTCCACAGGTTCTTGTGGTCTCTATTGATGATTTCCCGATTTTAAGCATTTTTGATTAAGATCTTTCGCGCGGGCCAAATAATGAAGATTTACATTTTTTGCATCCTGGCATTTCTAAAATGAGCTGTCATATTCCAAATTTTACAAAATCCTGGGTTAATTTTCGGCTAGTCGGTCGTTTTTGATATGCTGGGTCAAAATCGCTCAATATCACGGACCTGAATGATACCGGAGCGTTTCAAAGAATATTGAGATTTATTTGCTTGCCGATATTTCGTAGAAAAAACGACACTATCGCTTGTCACGTTCGGATTGACCATCAGTGTATTTGGATGTACCCATTTGTGTATAAGTTTTTAAGTTTAGAATGTGTACTTTGTTTCTACAAACGGGGGTTTGGCTAGCTTTTAATTTGCTGAGTTATTTAGGAAGAGACACGATCGGTTGCTTTCGAGTGCTTTCTCCAGCTCTTTTATATTTGTTGGGGTGGCTACAGCCAATTTTAATCAAAGATAATTTATATGTTTTGCTTCACCACGTTCTTCATATTACCTAATAATATTGTATGCATTCAATTTTGGCAGACTCTCAACATTCAAATAATTCTTGGTGATGACTTTTAAAAACTGGACTTAGTAGTATGTATATTGAAATGCATGTACGACTATGTAGTGTTGAAAAATGCGGCTTGAGCTCGCTTGAAAACCTTGCGTTCTCATTGCAAATTTCAAACGAATTTTCCAAAACATATAGATACATCTAAAACTACAGATGCTCTAAATGCTCTAAAAGATCAGTTACCTTACAAAAACTATGCGTTAAGTATATGCTGTTAACAACGGCGAGGAAGTTTCACCGGTTGAATAAAAGTCATTCCTTATTTCCTTTCAAGAAAACATTTTTTTATTTTTTATTAAAAATCAGCTGTTTTATGCAAATAAATGTAGCGGGAGTGCTTGAATTTTAAATCTGACTGCAGGAGCAAACTCAGCGACCTCGATTACATAGATTCCAATGGTTTTATTTTGAAACTCAAAGGATAAAATTTGCGGTCGATCGGTTAACAGAGATATTGCCTCCGACAGTAATAATAACAAGCACAATTTCCGCACCAGTCATTAACGCTAGCTTATACTGACATTATTGTCACTCATTTTGGCTCTTATAAGCCTGCGTTAAAGTTACTGTGTCGTCAGAATCATAAAGCACACGAATTTATGTGTATATATTAAGGGTTATACCTGTCTACAGCAATCGCTACTAGGGAATAAGCTGACGCACAAACAGAAACCCCCTGAACATAGGAAACCGTCTTGCACATGAATTCGCCCAACAACCATTCTGAAAATATCATTTCAAAGTTGCAAATTTTTAACACCATCTAACAATGGAACCACACATTTTACAGGTTCGAAATATAACTATTTTTTTAAAATTATTTTATGAAATATGATATCGTTAAAAGTGTAATCCTTTAAGGTGATGCAATCACCAGCCACTACTTTAGAGCATACGGAAACCCTGTTCATTTGTATAGCCCTAATTTAATATCTTTCTTAGCGTAGTTTATTAAAGATTATTATTATTCACGCAATTATTTAATTAACTGACATTCATTTAACTGGTCATTACAACCCGGCACCTTTTTAGTAGAGATTTGGTTTCCAACACTTGGCGCGGGTACTATATGATAGGGGTTTGCAAGGTGGATCATGAGAAAACTGTTCAGTTCCATCAGGAGTTAAAAGTTATGGGCGATTTGTCACAATATAATGTACCAATGAACGAAAACATGCGTAATCAAGTGTATACTTTAGTGCAATTATGCATTGGTGACTACCATATAAAGGATCTCTAATGGAGGAGTCAGATGAAGTCCAATTAAATTTACGAAATGAGACCGGGCTAGCCTTAATCAGTGTTAAATTATTTAATCACATATTACTGTTAATTACGTAGCTGACGTCATCAGCGGAGTATTGATTTCGATTGGGTTGTCTGTGTGTCCGACTGTCTGTCCAGATGATAACTTTCGAAAGACGTCACCGATTGACCTCAAATTTGGAACGAAGGTTCCTGGTACAAATACTCGGGAAGACGCCTATTTCTTTTCAGAATTTTAGGTCAACTATTCACGGCAGGGTCAAAGGTTGAATTTTTTTTACATTACGCATATGACTTTTAAGAGCTCATTCGAAAGCGCTTGAAAAACTGAGTAGGACTGTTACTTTAAAATTTTTTAACGGTAAACGGCAGGAGGCCGTTAAAAATATTTTTAAATACAACATATGGCATGTGATATCTCATTCGAAAGTTCTTTTAAAGCTGAGTGAAACTGCTACATTGAAATTTCAAAAAAAAAATTAACGGTCAGCGGCGGCGGGCGGTTAAAATTTTTTTCAATGAAAAAGCTTGTGATACCTCATATGAAGGGTCGCTTTCCTTGCTTGCATGTGATGCATGTTTTCATGACTTTCATCATATGAAGGATTTGTGGGTTCAAGTGCAAGGAGCTGCTTTCTTTGACAGCCTTTGGAACTTGGCAGACATTAAAACAGTATTCTGAGAACAATTTTCTCGCCGTTAACCCTGTTCAGCTACGTCGTTATCGTTGTCTAACAGCTTTATTTTAAATGCAAGCTTTCGGAGTTATAAACTTTGACATATTTTTGTATAACATGTTAACAAAGTACAATATAGTAGATACCGACATATCGTCTGACTCTCTATTTGAGATCTTTCATGTGGTAGTAGCCCATACATAATTGCACTAAAGTATGCACTTGATTACGCATGTTTCCGTTCATCGGTACATTAGATTGCGACATAAATCACCCATAACTTTTAATGCCTAAACAATGACAAATCGCATCATATTCGAGGTCAGCAGATCTAAATTAACTACAATGGTTGCATTTTATGCATTCATTGGTTGCAAACTAACATAAATTGTAATAGCCACCGGTTTCGGGTGTAATTGAAGTAAAAATTAAAAATTTCATCTTTAAAAAATTTATAAAGATTTTTGTGTTTTTGCATGACTTTAAGTCGAGAATTTCATACCTGTAAAGACATGATGTTGAATGTCAACATATTTTTGTCTAAAAGGGTTTTCATAAAATAAAAAAACTAGTTTCCGGACAGCGGAAAAACAGCGTCAAAGTGTAGACTTTGCATCGCCAAATTCATGCAAGTTTCGACGCGATTTCATGTCAGTTTTATAAGAGAAGTAGGAGAAAGTATTGATGAGAATTTCAGGAAAGTCCATTCACAACAGAAAAAGTAATGCAAAAATTAAAAAATACAAAGTGGTTTGCGAACGCCCCCTTTGTACATCCCTTGGTACGCCTAAGATCATTGTTTAAAACTCGACATCTCCTTTTATAAGATTGCGAATCATCAGCTTCATTTTTGACTTGTGTATTAATAATTGTGTTTCTGAGATTGCTTATACTAGGTAATTGAGAGACAACGCGGAAAAATAATTTAACAACGAACTAATAGGATGCAATGCTAATGAGTGAATTTGTGATTTTGTGTCGTACATTAATTGTCTGATTGTTAATCTAACGCAAAAATAAGCAGATGTATCCGTGCATTGAATTTGCTTACCTTTGTATATACCAGCAAGAAGATTGCACGGCACACAAAATATGATGACAAAAAAGTCTGCAACTGCTAAATTTGCGACAAACATATTCGTCACAGTTTGCGTTCGGGGCTTGCAGAAATATACAGCAACAACCAAAATGTTTCCTATGGCTCCAAAAATAAAAATTACAGTGTTTGCTGTTATCAGGAGGATGGTCCAGAACGTATTAAGACGTAAAACAGAACCGTCACTTTCAAGAAAATGCTTGTGCTGAAAATCATCAACAAAGAGGTTCTCAAACTTCTGTGCACGCGCAGACCAATTAACTTCCATAGCATCATTTCTGGTCATCTTTAAAGATTCGGAAAGAATGCTCAGGGTTGTAGGACAATAGACACATCTGGATAAATTTTTTGGCTCCATTATATCAATCCTAGGTAGGGTTGATCGTTGAGGAGCTTTAGATGTGCAAATCTTTGAGACAAGCGGAGTAGTAATTGGCTGGTGGTGATGGTAAACACTTCTGACAAACTGCAGGAGAAACAATGGCCAATTTCACACTAAATCAGAAAGTCGAGCCATTAGAAACATTGTAAAATAATTAAAAACTATCCATTTTTACTCGGGAAATTCCACCCTCAGTTGGTACAGGCGTGACAACGACATATTGAAATTTCTAGTTTTTCGTTATCAGTTAAACACACGCACTTTGGAGATGCGAATCTGCATTAGAAAGAAAAGTTAAATATGCCTGTTTAGCAAATACGCACAAATTATTGCTGAAACTTGCGACGATGTTATCTTCATACTGCGTAGGGCAATTATCAATACCAATAGCTCGTTTGATTCCCCGTACAATTTTCAATAAGTGTTTTATCAACAAAAATATTGGCGGATTTCAACAAATTTTTTACTTTATCTTTTCAGATTTTTGTGATTTTCATTATTTGCCCGAAATCTTGTTTTAGATGAACACAGCACTGGAAGCTTCCATCGTGCTACTTGATTGGGGAACACGTTGTTCATCGATTTTCAAAAATTTAGCGCAAATTGGTTTTTACGAAAATTGAAAATATTTTTGTTGCCAGTTTGAATTTCCCCAAATTAAAGAAGACAATTATTGGGAACTTATCGGAAATCAAACGAGCAATTGGTATTTAAAGTTGGCTCACGCAGTACAAAGATATTGTCCAAAGTTTCAGCAAAAATTTGTGCGTATTTGCTAAATACCGTAAACTAGCGAATTAGCGCAGCTGCGATGATAAGCTTACGACAATTTTTTACATCCTAAACGCAGCTCCGATAAATTGGAGAGGTGGAAATTCGAGAGCTGCGGAAACTACAAAATCTCAACATCACGATAAAAACCTACGGAATTTACGACAACTTTTTGTCATTTTTAATTGAAAACTGATCCAATATGAACAAATTTTTAATTAATTGAGTTGATGCTTATTTTTTGAGATTATCGAGATCGCGGTTTTATTTATCATTAATAATTTTGTTCTAGAAGGCTTAATAAATATAGCTAAGTGCACATTTGACCTCTTCTGGCACCGTAAGTAAGGAGAACCGGATTTTCATTTAACTAAATAATGAATCTCATTCACTTCTGAATAAGAATTTTGTTATTTTTCTTACAAGATTGCTGTTTTGGGCAAGATTTTTTCTTTGCCTGGCACAAAAGTATAAATGATGCTATAACCATTACTATTACCATATCAGGTATTTTTGAAACTGCAATCTGACTCGTGCGAGTGTGGCCAAACTGTTAAAAGTTCTCTTTTTGAGTTAGTCTGCAGCAATAGAGCATACTAACTTGATGCAAGGACTCTGGAAGTCCTTAAATTCTGAAAATTTCACTTGCAGTAACATAAAGGTAAATTGATCATTAAGTTGGACAGCTGTTAGTTATGCTAATCCCTAACCTAATGCTAGTAAAAACGTTTGAGCATAGTTTTCAGTGTGATATCACACTGTTGGCTTAAAAACTCGGTCCAAAAATAGTCACCTTGTAAGAAAAATAGCAAAATTCTTATTCAGAAGTGAATGAGATTCATTATTTAGTTAAATGAAAATCCGGTTCTTACTTACGGTGCCAGAAGAGGTCAAATATGTACTTAACTATATTAATTAAGCATTTTAGAACAAATTTATTAACGATAAATAAAACTGCGATCTCGATAATCTAAAAAATAAGCGGGTTTTCAGTACAACTTAAATATTGGTTTTATAGCAACCCAAACAATCATTCAGCATCAGTCCGGTCACATTTTCTTGCACAATATAAACTAAATTACCTAGCTGGTTCTTTAAATTCCACTCTGGTTGACTTCCTCGTGCGGAAATAGGCTGAACTAAAAATTATGCACTCATTTGTGGAGAGTGAAATTTGACCAGTTTTGGTAAATGTTCTCGTACTAGATACCCCAATGACCTCGAAGTCTGATATTTGCAGGAGAAACTAGTTACATTTACGTCCACAATGTGGCACAAAATCAGAAAGATCGGTGCTTCCTACCAAAAGTTAGAGCAAAAGCAAGAAATATGCACTCATTTGTGGACAGGGTTTATAGAAAACATTTTCAAAGGCTTTGGATGTTGGGTGTTTCCTTTGTATATATCTTTGTATGCATCAAATACGGTGGTGATCTTACTGAAATAGTGAGGTAAACTTGTAGAGATATCATTTTTAATGGAAAAACGAAGGGAAATTTACCTGAGTGATCTAATGAGGAGGTGGATCACATACATGGTGCTATAATATGTAGGTTATACTGTAGATTTTTAAGATACATACACTGCTTTCTCCCTCTATTTCTGCCTGTCGCATTTTTTAAATTTCCATGTGTATGCGCGTCTCGGGTCTCTATAAATTCAAAGGCTCTCAGACAGACTGTTACTGCAGCAGCAGTAGTAATAGAAGGAGTTGGTATATCAGATGAGAGACTAAAAGACAGAATGACTTGTTTTCTACCTAGTAGGAATTCGCTACGTACAGAAAATCATTTCATCGGTTTACGTCAAATTTTTTAAGAGCGTGAACTAGCGTGTACACACCATATGGGCTGCGTAAATGATACTTTACTCTTTAATCATTTCCGTCGTACCTCATGTATACGACAAGAGTGTCCCAGCTTACATTAAAACTGACTTGCAAATTTCCACCAAATACTATGAAAAAAATGAGACCAAACCAATGGCAAGACCAAAGGAAAATAATTCGAGGGAGCCACATTACCCATTTACGAAATAAGATTTTTTAGATAGATAAGATTACAGCGAATCCAATGTTGGTGGTTTTATCAATGGGTAATATGGCTCTGTCGAGATATTCGGATTTGATTAGGAACCAGAACTTTTCGACAAATGCAAGGGAAAAGTTGCCAATGGTAATTTTGACCTGGATTTGACTACCAAGCGTCCATCATCCTTTCCATTGAAACTCAAAGCAAAACAATAATACTTGCTAGAAGACATAAACCGTATTTTAAGGTTTTCTACTTTATTTTTTGTTTGGATCCGCTTGCTCTTATGGATACATTTACTAAATATAGAGTTTTCGCTATTTTTTGAATAAAGTTTGGATTTGTTTTTTAGCTTACAGTTTCAAAAGTACGGACAATTTTAATAAACGCTGGAAGAATTACGGAGATATGGTGTTTTAAATGTGATTTGGACTTCGTGGCGACATTTTCTTAGATAAAAAACTATATAAACAACTTTAAATGGCAAATTGAAATCGCTGGCTTATTTAAAATTGCAAAAGTAACACTGCGATGTCATCAACTATTTCGAATGAAACTGTCAAGCGCGACCGGTCTTAATTTCATTCCTTGTCAGGCTTTTGGCTTGTCTTGCCGGCTTGTTTGTTAGATAGATATACAGTAAAACCTTCATATAAGATCACCCCAAGGGGTAAGGTAGGGAAATTTTGTGCATTAATACACATGGCAAAGCCTTTTGTTGCCCTTTTATAGATCCACTATCACTGTCAGGTTAAAATAGAAATAGTTAGCTTTGTTTTTCTTTGTTGCTGTGATGGCACAGCAAAATCTGTTCTTTTACTTTAAAGTTAGGAAAAGGTCTCACAATTCTTCTCTTACGGAATAGCCAGAGACCCTTAAACTGAGATGAAACAATAAAATATGCAATTCACGTTTGTTCAAGTTAAAGGGCAGTCAACCAAACCAACTAACAAGATGAAGTGGAAAAGTACGTTATCATCGTCAGTCAGCTTCTCACTGAGCATCGGAGAAGGCAAGCCACGTCAACTTCTCTCTGACAGCAAGACACGTAGGCAAAGAAGAGGAAAAAAGGAGTGAGAACATGATTTTTATTAAATATTGTGAAATTTATATTGTGCTTCTCTTGGACTATTTCGAGCATTTTGTTATTTCGCGATCGCACCATAACCTCTCATAGTCGTATGCATTAATAATTATCCCATACGACATAGACATCCCTTTGCAGACGCCTTACTTCATCTAGCCAGTTTCCATCTCGCGTTAACACTGAAGTCAAAGAAGCATCTAGTTCTTGTTCAGAAATAACCTGCACCGTTGCGACAGGAAAGTGTGGCCCTGATAGACCCGACCACCAAGAGTTTCGAAAAAGTTGACCCCAACTTAATCCCACAATCACAATTATTTAAAAAACGTTAGCATAAAACAATTTTATTACCGACAAACGTTCCTCCACCTTGAATGCATTTCGTATTTTTAAAATTGAGATGAGTAATTTGCTCGAAAAATCTGCCGGATCTTATATAGAGAACATTTTTAATGGGTTTGTATATTGTGTGTATCTTTTGTTTTTATCTAATGCAGTCGTGATTTTATAGAGACGGGTCTTGTATACAGATAATTTTTAATGGAAAAACGAAGAGCAATTCACAGGGGTGATCTTATGAGGAGGTTGATCTTATATAGAGTGATCTTATATGGAGGTTTTCCTGTATCTATTATTCTTTTTTCCGTCAAAGCACAGTGCAAATTTATAAAAATACACGACATTTCAATAAAACATAGTAACTTGAGGTAAAAACAATTGAAATATTCACGGCTCACACATATTAATTGAGCTAGATGTAATTAAGTCAACTAAGGTTAGCTTGCTGGATGGCAAAAAATGAACATAGCAAAGAAAAACAAATTAAAACTTACAACACGAAAAGAAGCACAGTCAGAACTGGAGCGTTAGCAGATTTGAAGTTCCCACTTTGCGTGCATATATTATAAGTAGAAAAACAACACACGACAAATACAATAATCGTAAGAATAGGCCCAAACCAGTCGCGGGAAATCTCGTGCTTTTACCATTAATGTGGACAGCATATGGAGTAAAAAGTAAAACAAATTGAATACATATTTTATAAAAAACGTAAAACTTAAAAAATCGTCTTTAACTTTAATTGAAAGTACATACTTTGAATAATGTACCCAGCAATTTTAGATATTTCCGTTCTTTCTTCTAAGATTTCATTGAAAACAAAGCAGAATTCTCACTCGAGACAATGTTAAATAAAGCTGAATCAACACAAAAAATACTTACGAATTAGAAAAAATCGCCTATATATAGCTTTAGTTTTCTTCTACAATCCTTGCACGCAGTTATTTTCGTTTTCTTCCTCAGCTAAGAGAAATCCCTGTTTTAAAACACCTTATACTGTTTACAAGGAGATTGAAGTGGTTCTTGGTATTACAGCCAGAGACAGCATGATATCAGCGAAAATTCCTGTTTGACTAGACGATATGGTTGACCGTTGGTGGATTTTTCATAATCTGAGTCAGATTAAATCTTCACGATAATACAGTCAAAATTCAGGTGGGCTGCTATAAGTCTACTCGTGGAGCTTTAATCTGACTCTCTGTATGAAAAATACACCAACAGTCAACAACATGAACTAGTCGACCGAGGAACTCTCGCAGATTTCTTGCTGTCCCTGGCTGTGAATGGCAACGGTGGAAGCTCTTTGCTGAGTCACAATTTTTTTCCTTTGGTTAGGAGCCACAGAATATGCATACTGAAACTCTGCCCACATACACATTAGAGCTTACTATTTTGCATTCACTTCTGATGCCTCTTTCCTTAGTTCAGTCTACAAAAACATTAGTCAAGCGTCGTTTTTATAGAAGGTTAAAATATGCCCCGATGAAATAACTTGTATTTGGGCATGGCCTATGGATGCTGCATTCACTCAGATGCCTGAGTTTTTGTACATGAGTCATTTTTTCAAACAGAAGGGTAACTTGACACAGCGCAGCTATGACTGCTTTCCACTTTATTCAATGATAAAACTTTTACTCGCAAGGATTATTAAATATAATAAACTATTGTTGCTGAGAAAACCTTCCTGCTCTGAAGTTAGAACTATACTGATGCTTGAAATAGGACTACGGCATGGTTTTTGAATCTTTGTCGAAATTTGCTCCACCACATTTCTCCCAAGCCATCTCTTTCTTTGCATTCAGGAAAGTAGTGTACAAGTACGAGTGTCATCTAAAGGCAAGAATTTTTCAATGCGAGGACGAATGATACTGCTCTGAAAGATCGTGCAATTTCCTTTCACACATAATGCGCAGCCCAAAGGACAGGAGAAAATTGTAAAGAAATGCAATTTAGAGTTACTGAAGTGTGTAGAAAATGCAATCATAAAATTGGGTTATACGACTCATACTCTTGACATTTTCATAGTACAAACTCCTATATAATGTTCATATGTGCAACATCAAATCAATGATAATAGAATCTGAAATTGGCATCATTATTATTCGCTGAGTTTCGAGAATTTTTACACAACCTACCAAGATCAAACGATCGCGTAAAAATTAGTAAAAGGTGTAACGTCAATCGCTGCCACTATTGGTAAGAATAAGTATGATTACAAACACAAAATTATTTAGCTACTGCCCACCAACATAAGACATCATTATACTGCTTAAATGAGGTCTGATAAATTATTTCAGCTAACAACTTTTTGTCTTATCATACTGGACTTAACCAGTTAACGCCAAATTACCGTAGTATTACGACGCCTAATGAAGCTTATAAAGCTTACTTATGAAGCTGTACATAGAGAGAAGCAGGAAGATGTGAATAACACTGAATTTCAATTTGTTTACGTTTTTTATGAAGACCCTCCTTTTATTGCAGAAATTCCTTATAGGTAAAACCGATAATGGCCTAACCGGTTAAAATTATATCGCATTGTTAGATACGTAACATTTAGTCTCACACTGTAGCTAAATTGGCAGAAGTCAATACCAACCAAAGCGCTCGCGACGTAATTTTTTGCCTGAGCAAGCAGAACCAACCACAATTACAATGAAAATTTAAGTTCTACCGAAATAAACAGCTGAAATCAAACGTCCACACAAATAAAACTGATAGAGACTTGCTTTTAATAAATTTTATGTAATGAGAACGACCATGTTACCATATGCGTTTGTGGTACCACAAAAGGAAGTGGAAGAAACAAATACATCAACCGTAGAAAAAAGGAGCCATAATGGTTATGATATAGTCATTCTGAAATAGGTTGAAATGTGGCAAAGCTGAAAAGGCGATATAATTAAGCAACACCGGGACAGACCTTTACTTCAACGGAATTAACTTCTTCAACATTAAAAGTAACCAAATGGCTAACAAAATAAGACAAAATATATTGAAGCTCAAAATTATCAACTCTGCATGCAAACCATTAAATATTTAAAGAAGGATTAGTCAACAAATAACTATTTCACGTTTGTGGCGCTCGTTTCACTTAATTGGACCGGGACTTGATGGATCACGTCGTATACTGATCGTGCAAGGGAAAATCATAGAGGGTTTTTAAAGAGCGACATACATTTACAAAGGCGTCCCTTACTGCGTAGAGCGTTAAATGTTTTGTAAACACCAAAAATACCATTTACTTTTCTTGTGCTTTTCCCGTATCTCTCCTGAAGGTCTTTTCCTCTAAAATTGGCAGAACACAGGCAAATACAAAAAAAGATCGCGGGAGCAAATAAAAAATATGCTGATGGAGTTGGAGATAAAAAGGATACATTCTTCAATGCTTAGCTAATTTTGATTTTCTTTATTCTAACTCTGCTTTCTTTTTTTGTTACATTGAGTCCGTAAGCGGAGAATGAAAAAGTCCATGTCACTAACGAAAAAACAATCATACTTAATTACTAGTAGTGGAGTAGTTCAGATAAATGACTGGAATCATGACCAGACAAAATTATTGATTATGATTATTATTAGAATTATGACTAAGAGGACAATTATGATTTCTTATTCTACAGAAAAGTACGGCATTATACTTTGTGTGGAAAAATACCATCAAATGCGACAGAGAAGGGTTATTTCCAGAAGAACTTTCCAACTCCCTCTGTGAAGATGCATTACTTTAAGTTTGTAGAATTTCAAAAACAAAACACAAGAGAGTTAAGGTTGGACTCGATACCGCACCAAAGTGATGAGAAAGGCCTAGATTTAACCGAACGAACACGTACTTTTACGTTTCGATACCAGCAGTTATCGTTATACAACCTATGGTACACAAGCAGCTTCACAATTCACCAGGAATATACATTCCTATAAGTATACGCTCAACTCTCACATATCATTGTGCATGAGCATTTCAATTACGTAAAATGTTAACATGCATCGGTTACTGCATTATGTTTCTGTACTGACACGTCCGCTCCAGCGACTTCATTCGAATCATCCCTTTGGTATGAATTTGAATGCAAATAAGCGGAGTGCATTTGGTAATTTGAGAAAATTCAAGCTTGTTTCATGAAGCCTGCCTAATAGTTATTAGTTAACATTAAAAAATACTGTATTTGACATCCATAAGCGTCATCTTGAACTTCTTAGATGTGAGTGGGTAGTGGTGTAAATATAACAAATGTGATAACTTCACATCTACGATTTAAGAAATTGAAGGAAAATTACGTACTCTCTATGCTTAGCAAATATTTGACTACTACCTAATTTAATTACTTGATTTATTTAATTAGAACAAAATTTGCCCTTTTTGGGAAATCAAATGCGTTTTATGTACATATCGTATTACACTTTTAAGCATTCCATGACATTGAGGGAAAAAATGAGGAAAAATCGTAGTGAGCATTGACAGAGTGACATGTAAGAACGTCGTCTTGTACTCAGTGCAAACACCAAAAAACATCATTCACATTTCTTGGGCTTTGGCTTCACTTTGCTTCAAGCAGGTTTTCTTTTAAGAAGGCAAAAGAGTGCAAATTCGGGAAAAGGAGGGCACAAGCAAAAAAAAACGTTTTATGCTAACAGAGTTAGGTCAGAGATAAAAAGGCATCATGCCTCAATACCCAAGGCATTTTGAACAGTCTGGTTCTATCTCAGCTTTCCTTTCCCTCTGCTTTGTTAGAAAGCGGAAACAACAACTACTACTAAGAAATCATGCTGCATATTATGCAGTGTATAACTGGCAGATTTACATTTACGTTCTGATTAGTGCCTAGACCAGAGCAATTGTGACTTTAAGGGAGTTTAAAATGTTTTATTATTTGTGGGGAAAAAGTTTACGGGGTACCAAATGGTAAATTCAGCACATGTCCAGCACACAAGCCATGTCCTGGTTTCACCCTGGATAATTGCACCATTTCCTACGCTAATTCGCACATTTTTCAATTATTCCGTGCCCAATTACCCATTGGGCCGAAATTAAAGAATGCCTCAGTATGGCTTGAGTTATTATGCTATTCAGTTAAAATGAGTGACTCTCCCAACACTTTGCGTGTGATTATAGTGGCTAAACGAATAATATGGATGATAACTTAGTCACCGACTGACCTCAAATTTGAAAGAAAGGTTCCTGGCGTACCGAGAAGACTCCTATTTCTTTTCAGCAAAATCGGTTACAAAAACGGCAGGTCAAAAGTTGAAATTTTTTACACTACACATCCCTATGGCTATTAAGAACTCATTCGAAAGCATTTAAAAACTGAGTAAGGCTGTTACTTTAAAATTTGGAAATTGTTTTACCGTCAACGACAGGTAGGCGTTGAATTTTTTTTATTGCAACATACGCCTTGTGGTAGCTCCTTCAAAAGCCCTTGAAGTACTGAGTATAACTGTTATTTTAATTTTTTTAAATTCGTTAACCCTCATTGGCCGCGGACGGTTAAATTGTTTCTTATGGAACATGACGTGTAACATTTAATGCGACAGGTTTCTTCAAGCTCTTTTCATTCAAATATGTTTCAATGCCTTTCCCTTGCTGAATTCCTGTGTTCAAGGGCAAGGGGCTGTTTTCTTTGACAGCCTATTGAACTTATACTAACGAATGTGTTAAACTAAACCCTGACATCAAAACATGCAGTGGTCTCCGATGACATCTACATTAACATGACATTAATGGACAATAAAAACGGGTATGTAATAGCGGGTAATAATGGGCAATTTTGAATTCCCGCCTTATATCACTCAATGATTGTATATGTACGTACTGTTATTTTTTTATTACCCACAAAAACCAATTAAAACTCGCTTTTGAGTTAGTGGGGAATACCCGTTTAAACCTCGGTGGGTTTTTCATTGTCCACCTACCCGTTATTACCCATTAACAAGTCTGATTATTAAAGAAGTCAGTTTAGTTTGTTCACTTTAACGTGGCAAACAACGGAACGTCTACACAAAGTGTACGTAATTATGTTTTAACCAACGTGTGTGGACAATTTACTTTGGTTAAAAAACTTCAAATAAATAGACTCGCCAATGTTTCTCCTTCAGCTTTTGCGCAGTTAAGAATGCTCATTGCTCGCGGAAGATCATGTGGAACTCGAAAGAATCCATGGATGAACCTTTGTCAATTAAGTTTTATCGTATCATTGATAGAGATGTAACTTCATTGAATTTTGGGCGTGCATTTGCACCGCAGGATTGTGTACAAGAAAATAGGGGAAAGATTAATAATTACTCGAAAGAGGAAATTCTGGTAACTTTTTTATATATAATTTGTTATTACATTTTTGGGATAAGGTTCGGGGGTTCCGGGTGCAGCCTTTCTTTGAACAACATTATTTTGTTAGATTGAAAAACATGTAATAGAAATCATTTTTTAATAATCAAAAAGAAGCATGCTAGTCAGTCTCATTTTAAACCTTCAGTTCTAAAAAGGCGCCCAATTTATCCAGACATTCACCTGAAAATAAATTGGACCTGAATTATGTCGAACTTGGCAACGGCTTGTGCAATAAACAAGTTACAAGCTTCCAAACAATCGTAACTGGGTAGATCCAGAAAATCGACCTTACCGTGATGAATAGAAACTCCTTGTGTTCAATCAGCGATGCGCCAATACTTTTATTACGGATACTTATTTGAATATGTGTGAATATATGAACCTATTTGAAGGACATTTGAATGACCTGAATCAAGCAACCGCGTTGAATGACTTAGTAATACACGGAAGCATATAGTTAAATTTCTTTAAGGAAACCACATCCTTAACTATAGTGCCGGCAAATAACTTCTAATGATAGTAACATCCTACCTGCAAAAAGAGAGGACAAGCCATTCTATATAATGAAGTCAATAAAAGCATAGGTGGAAAATGATTTAGCGATGGTGATACAAGATAAATCAAATCAAGATAAAACTCGACGAGGGAGGCACCAGTTTATTATTATTATTGTCATCATTGAACGCACTGTCCGCCTTCAGTCATAAGTACTACCAATATTGCTTTCGTACGGTTTTAGTTATTGCTTTCAAAAGAAAGAACTTGTGTGTGACAGGAGTTCATAGGTTAGTTTTTGGAACCATTTCGAAAGAGTTTGCATTTCTTCTCATCCTAGAAATTCACAATTTATTTTCTCATTGTAATTATAATCAAATCAGTGAATTTAGGTGATGATTTTTTGTATCTGACAAGTCAAGCATTCTCGTCGAATATGCTTCATTTGCCACATGTCCACGTACTAAGTGCAGATTTTGTATTTCAAATACGCCTCTTTTCATTTTCATGTAAATAAGAAAGAATTGCATTGCATTTGCATGCATGCATGACTGTGAATAATTTATTAAAATTGATCGGGAATGGACGAAAACAAAATATTTACGTTTTTGTTGCCAGTCTTGGACATTTTGTAACACAAACATTTGCATCAGATGCGAGAGATTCATTTAGTAAGGTTAGGAATGGCCACATGATTTTGTCATGCACAACGCAAACTAAAACGTTAATTTTCATTGAGTAATTGTTCTTAAAGGTTACTCATAGAAGAAAAAAGTGAATGTAGATATAAAATATCATATCTAACCACCAGGTATTTATTTTCACAATGAACTTAATCGTCTTTTTCAACATTCGTGCGATTGGACCGATAGCACAGGCAGGAATATTTGCTGAAGTATATATGCAATGGTTTTTTGCATGCAGCTTTTATTTCTGATTCAAGCAGATAAATATGAGCAATTGCTGGGCACTTTAATGTGATTTCTTCATCTGGTTTTTCTTTTAAGGAAGTTGTAGTAGTGGATGTCTATGCACAACTTGGTTCTATTTGTAAGAGTAGAAAAAGAAAGCTGGAAGTAAAGTGAATCTACGAGGTCCTTTTCTTCCAACCAACGAACGAACAATCGACAAAAACTGAAAATGCGGGCCAAGGTTTTTCCTGATACACACTACTACGACAAACCTTCTTTAGAAGCCTAAATATGACGTAACCATAAAAGCTTGAACCCTTTTCTCGCGTAACATTTAGTTCACAACCTATGTTGTCAGATATGTTTTGCTGGCAGCGTAACTTCCACTGTGTGTAGTATTTCCGACCTTTAAAGTAATACTGACCTACGAGAAATTTCGTGATAGTCTCGGTGCATATCTTGCGTATTTTACAAGTGACAACACACAGAGGTAGTGGAGCAGCCAGAACTTTCTCCATTTACTGGCTGGAGAAAACTTAAACGACAATGAAAAGCTGGCACTTTGTATAATTTGCCATTACAAAGCAAGTTTCTTCTAAAATTCCCTAGCATACTAGTATCAAGTATGGCTTAGTATTTTTTTAAAAAACATGAAATGGAGCTAATTCGCAACAACACACACGTTCATTTACCAATGAAGGAAGTGATAAAGATTTATTATTATTATATTGATTTTTTTCGCCTTTTTTCTCTTTCGTAGTCGTACATTTTTTCGCATGACCTTTGCCGGAGGAAAATGGCAAAAGAGAGAAAAGCAATATTAATGGGATCTTTGAGGTGATTTGGGTAGTAATTTGAGTGTGATTTAACGGTGATTTTGACTAAACTTGGAGAAGATTTTCACGTGATTTTAGAACAAATTAAAAGCTGACTGTAAGGTGATTTACATGTGATCTGGAAGTTGGCATCGTCTTTGAGGCAGGTTTTTTTGAAGCAAATGTAAACCGCACTATGCAAATGATGCTATCGTCGCCAGCTCTGTTGCAAACTATTGCTGAAAAGGGTCGTTTCCATTGCAGTGAATAATTTTTATGGATATATAGTGCATTGCGTCTATCCTGATAACTACAGCATCATTATTTTTTATCATCATCGCTTGCTTTCTGCTGCTAAAACTACTGCTACAGCATCATCATATCATCCTCTCTGCTCCACTACCACCACCACAACTGCTCTCTTGCCGTAATGCTACCTACTTGTACAGCATTCTAGCCAGCCAACTCCAGCTACTCGTTTCTCTTTCTTTTCTCGATTTTTGTTGGCAATCATAAGACCTTTGCCATGAACGTATCTTGGATGTTTCGTGTGTACGTGTGCAACAATTAAATTTGATGCAATAATCAAAATCACTGTCAGTTTTAATCAATTGTTTTCACCTCCGACCTCGGCGGTATTTCAATAGTTAAACATTAAAATTTAATCAGCTTTATAAGATCCCGCCTTTTATAAGATCGCTCTTTTACATCATTCGCTATTGCATTAAAATATTCTTTAAACAAGATAAGATAACCACCGCATAAGCCGGGTAAAAACAGAGTCATAGTTATCTAATGATATGCTGAAAAAACGGACTCCACTCAGGAATCGAACCCGAGGTCCTTGCTAACCATGCAAGTGTTCTTCCACTTAACTATCGAGCCGATTGTAACAGATCATCAGAATTAACTATCTGATGTGTGAATGAGATACCTACTCACACATCACTGTAGCAACTACATGTTGGACACACAAAAATCTTTCACCCTTAAGTGTTCTTGTTTGAAGTTTCACTATATCTTGGAATTTAAGCTTTCACTATTTTGTTGGCGATGTCTGTCGTTCCGCCCTGAGTTGATACTTGTGACCCATTTGTTTAGAAAAAATATAGTACGCCGGAGATGAGAGAAAAACATTACCACAACATGGAAAGGTCTACTTCAGAAAAAAAGAAATTAGATATTGCATTTCGTTTAACATTTTGTAAGAATTTTACTTATTGTTTGCATTTAAATTCAAAACATTATATGGAGAAGAGGATCAACATGATGAAGAGAAAGTTTTTTATCGCCTCCGCTTTGCAATATTATTTGCCTCTTTATCTCCGTATTTCACTTTAATTTTTAGTTTTGATGCGGAATATTAAATTTTTCATAAATCAAATAATTTATACAAGCTTGCAGGCATTGAAAAAGGAAATTACAATGACAACTGTGATGCTTCTCCTCCGGCAAATCAAGATTGCTGGAAAAGTAAACTTGATGAAAAACTTTTATTTTTCATTATCAGGGTTTGCGTGCAGATGATTCATCCATTTCGTTGGATCAGCTTTTAAGAAATCCATTGCGTAAAATATCGGAATGCCACTCATTGAAAGCAAAATCCTTCATGCACTAACAAGTGGTGCATGAAATTAGCTTCATTTCTCCACAGCGGCACGCGCCTCGGGGACAGAAAAACATTTGAGTGTTTGATTTGGAAATAGAATTGTGTAATGGGTGGTATCTGGTGTTAAATTTATTCGTAAGCATTCTACTCCAAATCTAATTTGTAATGCTTAACCAGCTAGAAAATTCCACTGAATGCGGAAAGGAAGTTTAACATTCTTCCAATTTGCCACATTTTCCATTTATTTTATATCCTGCTGGCGTTCTTCCCTCACTTTGCAGTTTATGTTACTTATGAAATTGCACGATTTCATCTATATAATCTTACCATACTTGAACGAATTTATTTCCCCTGATAAGATGGCATACCCACGCTAGTTCTTGACAATTGCAGTACTTGAGTCAGGATGCATAAACCATCCATAATAAGCATGAGAAATGCAGCGATGAAATTCTGCTCAACATTAAATTTGTTCATACTGTGGTGAACCATAATGTCGATGATGAGGTTCGGAATTGAATGATGATGAACAACAGCGAGAGCAATTTTAATTTACAGTTTTAAGTTATTTATTCACTGGCTTTTCTTTGCCCACACGCGACCAAATGAATAACAAGGAATGAGAAGTACTTTAATAATAATAACAATTATTAGAAGTGGTGTATTTAACTCAATTTAACTCAATTTAACCAAAAACCTTCTCATGCATAATACATTTTCCCTTTCAAAACTAAATGTCAGAAAGTGTGCTAACTCATACATATGTGATTTTTAAAATGGTTATTGGATTCAAATTTATCGGTAACAGATTTGCCATCATTTTATAGATCAAAAAGGAAAGGAAGAATTAAATGAAATGCATTATTAAGCCACCAAGGTAGCATTATACCAATATTTTGATGTCGTTTCCCTAGAAGTTTACGTATTGTGTTTATTTCTGATTTGTGCAGGGGTTTATGCAATAAAAGTTGACACGGTCCCTACACGATAAAATGAAAGAATGTCGATACTGAGGCAACATTAATATATTTGGACATACACAGTTTTGGTTCTTAAACCTCGTAACTTGCAAATCGTCCCTCTCGTCACGCGCAAAAAGTATTTAAAAAATCATCTTGGTCTCTTTTCTCAGGAAGCCTGTAAAAATTTCTTATGAAATATGGGATATTACTGGAAGTATTCACACAAGTCGGCCTTAAAATTAAGTATAATCGTTTGGATTTGGTAGTCAATACAAGAGAATCCCTCTGCGTCTCTGAATGTCCAAAGAAATTCCCGACAAGGATGTGCTGTTTTGTTACAGCTTGCAGGACGGTAAACTCTGTATTTTGGATGCAATAGAATGAGAAAAAAACATCTATCGTAAAGCTACTTTAACATAGTTTTGGGATAAACTTAATAATCACTTTTATCGTACACGTCTTCACAAGGGACTTCGACACAATTGCAGAACAAAGGACTGATTGATTCGTATTGCCAGCCGGGTGTGATCATGTATAAACATTACGGGGCCTAAACTACGCTGAGACCAACTAAGGAGGGCTCCTCAGGGCCCACGAACTAGGGGGCACCAAAAAGAGAATATTCAACTCTTTACATCAGTAGGACCCACGCATCACAAAAAAAACATTGAAAATTTCGAAACTACCAATTTGGCTAAAAAATTCATACTCAAGAAGTTAATTGTAGAAAAATTTCGGCCCGCTCCGCTCGCCGCTGTTCATTATACTTCCAATCCAATACCAACTCGTATTTTGCACTTTCAGTTACAAAATTATTTCGCTTATTTTTTCGTAATATTTGTAGGCGAGCAATTTAAAGATCCGCCCTAGTGATAGTTATACCGATACGTCTCTAAATTGAATTTCTACGTTTAATAAAACCATCATTAATTTGTCCACACATTGATTCATTTATTTGGAAGTGATTTTAACGGATTTCGACTCCTCCTGTGTTGCGAGTTTCAGTAAGACAAAATACTAATGATTAGGGCCAATTTACATAATTAAAACAGAAAACCCATTTTGGGCCTTTTTATGCAATTTAGAATTTTTTGTCAGGCTTAAAGGAAACAATTACAATGATTACGTTAATGTCGGAAAATTTAGGGGGCCCCCACGTAGAGCTTCTCCTCAGGGCCCAAGACAGCCACGTTTAGGCACTGAAACATTATATCCATATTTTTTCATGAAAAAAATCACGTAAAATACATGGTAAAACTATTGGCCATAACTGTGTCCATCATGGATAAATGATGGATAATTTCGAACCCCATTATAAATCCAAATATATGGCACAAAACCACTTGGACCCGTCGAACGCAATAAGTAAAGTATAATGTAGTCTAAGTAACAAATTCAGTTTTAAACGCTGTTAAATCAATTCATCAAAATTATATCAATTCTGTTAAGGTTGTCGCCCGCGATATTCTTCATTAATGGTTATTAAGTCTCATGTACTCCAAGTAATTATAATATGGCGCATGAAAATGCTAACAGCGCCTGGAATTTTACCTTCAAGAAATTCCCTCCGTCAAACATCCATAATAAAAATAAATAGTGGTTAACAAAAAATCTTAAAAATTGCATGAACTATCAATAGACAAGCCTAACTTTCCGCCAAGACAAAATGTCAATAGTCAATCTTCCTTGCTAATATTCCTGAGGCTATAAGGAGTTGGATGGGGGCAAGGGACCGCTGCCACCCATTATATACATGACATAACTATGTACCCAGTAGGAAACAAAAGAATTACACACACAAAATTTTAAATATCCATTGACAGAGTAAATTTATTTAAATCTTTCTGTGCACAAATTAATAAGCATAAACCAAGGAGCATATTATATTGATCAATTTTCAACATGGCCCCCACGTGCCTCACACAAGACCTAAGTCTTTGGATCGTGTCCTCGAACGAGGCACGCAAGGGTTTCAGCGGAAATTCAGCCCATTTTTTGAGAAGGGACTTCTTCAGCTCATTTGAAGTTATGCAGGGTTTCAAGCAATCGTCCTTCTCGAACTTTGACTACATGGCAAAGTCGAGAGGCTTCAAATATGGAGAAGCAGCGGGCCAATCCTCAGTAGACGTAAAGTCCGGTACTTTCTCCGCCAACCACATATGAACAGTTTTTGCCTTAAAAGCGGGTGCTGAGTCTTGTTG
>JAHZMX010004770.1:0-13083 GCA_027743895.1 Seira musarum
ATGAATTTATGTGGTTTATGCACGTGTATACAGAATTATTTTTTCTCACAGAGTTCTATATTTTTATTCAATTCGTTTGGTTTTCTACGGTTATGTGTTGTGAGCCTTGGGCGGTGCGCTTCTTTGAACTTTGCGATGTGATGCACCATAGATTTAGACAAGAAGAAAAAAGGAACACTAACTTCTTTTTTTGCTACAGTAGTCAAAACGAGCCAAGAATTATATAGCCTTCAAGAAAAAGAGGAAGACAGACGAAACCAAGCTAGAAAATTTTCTCCAACTTTTTTTTTGATACTTACCCTATCATTCTTGCCTTTTTTATTTCTATTTGCCCTCTCCACTAAAATTGTTGAAAGATTTTTTCTTCTCTCGTAAAAATAGTAACCAAGTGTAGACGATTTCACTATAAATCTTGCGGTTTTCTTTCCTCTTCCGTCGTTTACTGGCCAATTTCTGCCAAGCAATGGGGGAACCATTGCCTCAGACCATGGCGGACAATGAATGGAGGTGAAACAGTTCTTTAATATATGGATGGTGGGTGGCTACTCTGTATTCAATTGGAGTCACCTCCTTTGCCCATCTTTACATTATAATATGGGCTCTAAAGTAATACGTACGTGGTCAGACCAGAGAGAGAGGAAGAAGTAGCAGCTCCAGCTCTTGATGTGTGGATTTCTTTCTTCTTGAATTGGTCGACCATTTTAAAGATTTGGATCACTTTCCTCTTTTGCGCTTCCCTCTGTGTGTGTGCCTAAGCGAAAAGCTATTTAGACTATGGTTATCTGTTATGGATGATCCTTGCTTGCTTGCCCATTTTATCTCGCGTTTTATTTGTAAAGAAAGAAATAAATTTTGCCCTGGGCACATACATCCAAAAACATTTCTCCTGAAAATGTAATTTTCTTCCCTTTAAAAAATTTATTACGTCCATAATTTTCACAGTTCTCCTTACCAAATGAAAACAAAAATTAATTGATTTTTTAGAAAAAGAAACTTCCTGTTTGAAATAATGTCATTAACGGCTTTTGACTATTTCAGTAAGGGTGACCCTCCTTAAATACGTCTATCATTTTTGTTCATCTATCTGACTGAGGAGGTTTATGGTTCAAATGAAATGAACTTGACTTAGTACGAAAAGGAAAATAAGAAAAGCAAACGAATCTGAATGTGAGGATATTGTGAGAAGGGGGAAGAAACTAATTAAAGCCATCTTACAATATCTTCAGAGTTCAACTGGTTTCAATCAAGACCTAAAGTAAATTTTTGTGAAGATGAGAAGTAGAAAACAATGAGAAAAGTAGAAGCATGGGATAGAAATATAATGGAGGAAAAGCAAACATTCAGTCTAGAAAATTGTATTGTCTGCCCTCTGGACTAACTACCACAGAAAGAATAAGTTGATGTGATATCAGTGTTCAATGAAAAACAAATGATTGCATCCTTTAAGCTCCACTCTTTCTGGATCCACTTCTCTCATTTTATTCATTGAATGGATTCTTGGAATGCAAAGAATCCTCGTTTCTAGACAAATGGGAAAGATTCTATTCTTGAAGGAGAGAGTAAAGCTCGAGAAAATCCTTACTTTTTTCCCTTCTCTCACTTACTCGAAGGGCTGAAGAATAACATTAAATGGTTTGCCGAACTAATGGTTCAAGGAGATAGCAATCTTTTTCTTTAAAAAGTTTTATAGGTCTTATTTTGGTTTCTGATGGAAGAAAATTTCCCGTCTTCCCAGGCTAGGCTAGAGGCGCGGTTCTACTCCTTTTATTTCTTCCTATAGGCAACCGTCCAAAGATAGGAAAACAGCGTGACCATTTCATGTCAAACTTGTATTTAGTAGAAGAGATGCACATCAGCATACCATCATCATCAAACCTTCTTGTAGAATGGATTTACTTAGAAGAGGAGAAGAGTGAGTGAGTAGCAAAAAAAAGATGCATCGGAAGCCCTCCAAATAAGTTGGTAATCTTGGAATTGGAACTTCCTTTTTAATTTCATGGTTCTCATCATCCCATCCCATCCATTATCCCTTCTTACACTACCACTCCTTTTCTATTCGTTTTTGCTGATGGAGTGCCCACCTAGTAATAATCATGGTATTCGCTTTGAAAGCAGTTTTTCCTAGAAAAAATAAAGTTTTTTTTAGATGTATTTTATAAGATGCACATCGTTCTCCACGAACTGGCTAGTCTCTATTCTCGTGGCACGTAAACAGAGTTTATCCGCAATAAAAAGTATGTATAAAATGCCCTGTGTACTATGTGCCACATCGTCTAGCCTGACCAAACCAGAATTGGATACATTTTGTTTGAAAACTGTCTTGGGCATAACTATACAACTCGTCGGGACTTTTTTCGAAAAGGTACCATAGTAATGCCAATGTGTTCGGGTGAAAATGAGAACAGCAACGAATTAATGTTACAAAGAATGCCTGGTTTTGTGCCAGTGCATTTGATTTGACTATAGTTGGGGTATATTTTCATCGTGATTCCATGTCCTCTGTAATTAGTAATTAGCTAATTATGTGACCACAGAACTTTGTTAGTCTCTCGAGCAATGTTTGTTAATTTGTTTCGTCTGGACCGGTTATTGCTTTTTTGGTCGTACACGATAGTTTTTGCATTGGTTTCGGAATCTTCATTTTTTAGGTCAGCAAAGATAACACAATTTTACCCGTGTGAAAACATGTTTCATTTTGGGCATCCTGGTAAAACATCTGGAACTGGAGCGGTAAAACTATACGTCCGTACGTTGGCTCGGCATTGCATTTTTAAAGTGGGAGAATAAAACGGAACGCTTGATGCACGGACAGGAGAATGACCCTTCATACATGATTCATACGTTCAAGAAGATTTTGCAAAGCTGAACAATACACTTGGGAGAGTGATGGTCAGTTAGGGCTGCACAATCGTTGACAGGCTCCAGATATGACATAATGCACCACGGCTTACTACCCAATCCAATCCACTCTGATTTTTTAGTCTATTGAGCTGGATTCTGCAATGGGCAAAAGATTAGCCCTTGGCTATAAGCATCCCAAGCGAAACAAAATTCTATTTCTATCACTGAATGCATGAACTCGATAGGGTTATTGGCCGAGGAATTTAAGAATGTAGTTGCTCTCCAAAAAGGAAACAAAATATTTCTAAATTCCCTTTCTTTGCCTTCTTATGACCTATTTAGTACTAGTACCGCTGTAAAAGATGCCACCAAGCAACGTTATAAAAAGGCTGCCTCCAACTAGATACATATTTTTTCCAAAAAATCATTTTTGGAGGATGTAGAAGAGTGCAGCCAAACGGAATAATTTATGTGGATTCACAACAGAAACTGATAAAATGATAGAGTATTCCCCTAGTATTTTTCTCCAAATTTCACTTCATATATTTCTCATCAAAATATTAGAGCATGAAATTTTCTCAAAACTATAATTTTTGACGCATTCTTTTAAAAAAAGCGCTTCATCTTGAAATATTTTTTATGCATGCATTTTGTTAGGCGGAACTTTTGATTCAATTTATTTATTCCAGGACTTGTGAAGAGTTATTTATATCGCCTAGTTGAGCATGAATGGAATTCTGGATGCAACCCAGCTCCTTGCATTGCATTTTTAAAAGGAAAATGATCTGTTCATCACACTACACACACCACATCACTACGGCGAGCATTTCATGGGACTCATGTGAACCCACAAATTCTATCTTGAGAGCAAACTCTCACGCTTTTTATGACTTGCAGTATAAACTCTTTTAAAAGGTGAGAAACACATGTAAGTACAAGTTTTCGCGTCGTAAAAACGGCAAGGGATAAACCTGTTCCTAAATCTCGACTTACACGTTCCCATAAGTAAAACCTAAATCCCAATATAGGTAAAGTTGTAAAGGGCAAGCAAAAAGGGATGTCTTTCTGATGAGATGAGAATGATGAAGATGACCATGCCACCACAATCGTGTTTACGTGCACCTCCTTCGAGCATGAAAAATACTTTTTGATGATCATATCAATGACGTAACTGAACATGATAAAAGAAAAGTTGGTTTTTCAAACCTCAACCTTTTTTTAAGAAGTTCACGAGAGTAAAAGAGGATATTCATCATAATCATCTCATTGTACGGATGCAATTTACCTCTATGGCTTTCGTCTAACTTGTTATTATTCAGTTGGAGAAGAAGTAAATTATCTGTGCAGGGAAGAAGAAAGTAACCTGGATTGGATAATGTATTTAACTATTATTATTACCATGCCCTTTCTTAAGTAATGGGAATTGGGAGGCCCATCTCATTTTCTCGTATTCATTCCAACGGTGTGGAGGAGGGAAAAGGTCAATATTTCACGGGAAGTTCACATAATTTCCTTTAAAAGGGACTCCCTTTGTGACCAAGAAAATAGATTGTGTCTAGATTAGGTCGAAGAGAAGCGCTGGTGTAATATGGTAATAAAAGAGGCAGTGTTTAATGTCTGACTTGCAAGTAAATTAAATACGATCCGTGTACAAAGTTACCTGTCATGCAATTTGAAATATGGAGGTTTTAAGCAGGAGCATTTTTCTTTAGAAAAAGACGGAATTCTTCAAAAGCGATCATCAACTCAGAACAATACACCACTTGTTTAAAATTTACAATGTGAAGTAGTAATGACAAGATATTAAAGGGAACATGTTTACAGACTTGCGGGCAGCAGTGGAAGAATTGAAACCTTACGCAACTAGAAAAAATAAAGTACTTTTGTTTGCTGCTGCTGCTGAGGAATTTCGATGCGTAAATGGAAAAAATAGAGTTGAGAGAACTTTCTGAACATGCTATTAAGTCAAGCTCCAATGTTATTATAATCCTGTGTTCTGTGGATTCACATTTTTTAAAAACTTTGGCTTCACTAGCTGGCACACATTCCCATTGGTGCAGTACCAAGGAAGGAAAAGAAGAAGTCTCAGAGAGACTTCCTGCTGAGCATAGAATAAGAAATAAAAATGTTCTATATTTTTAAAAAACTCTTTCTTGGTGATGTGCTCTACGGTACAGAATCAGCTTGAGATGTTTTAAATATTTTATCTTTTTCATTCTTTTCTATTTAAATAAATAAGAAGATGAGCATGCACTAAATGGAGGAGCTAGTACAAAAGAAAAATTGTACGGGATAAAAAATGGTGATGCTTACTGCTCCAAAAGAGCGAGAGAGAGAGATAGGCAAGCCCATATTGTACGTATGTATTGCTTCTGCTGGAAATGGAGTTCTCTCAAAAATTGGGCTTAAGTGAATAAAAGGAATGGATGCAAATGTCAATGGGTAAATTAATTTGTCAAAGGGAGACCTTCCCTCCCATTTGGGGGTCTTTTTTATTCTCTCTAGCAATAATAATAAAAATAATATTGTTTTCTTAAATCGTAACTGAAAAGTGGAGTCAGTCACACAACAGCAACCAACAACCCACCACCCCTTCCTTCCTCAGCTTGGTTGAGAATAAAGAGTCTATTCACTTCGTCACTTTCAACTTTGAATTGATCCAAAGCCTGTAATTTTCAGAGTCACTTTTATTGAACCAGAAGCGCGAACTACTTATTATTGTCAGAATAAAATGTTGTTTCTAAAGATCAAAGAAGAAGCCACTTGGTCTACTAGGTTGTGACAAACTACACTCTGATGGCATAATGGAACTAAAATGTATTATTCCGAATTTAGAAACGTTTAAAAATAAGTTGAAAATTGAAAGCTGTGATTTTTTCAACTCAATTGGGAAAATGGGATAAGATGGAGCGTGAAATAAATTCCTCTTAATCCATTTAGACGCATTACACACAAAAAGAAGCTTCTACATCCGTCGTTTTTAGAAACAAAAAATTGATGCAATAATCTTCTCAAAACCTTCATTTTTATGGGATGAGATGAACATAAAAACTAATAGTTGGCTAGATCATCCTGACAATTATTGGAATAACTATCACAATCACATCACCCATTCTTTTTTAGCGCAGATGTCATTAGAAAAAAACGGTAAGAACGAAATTAGAGTCCGTGTCACAACCAGACTTGATGTGTAAGTAGGCACCCAGATTATTGTTGTTTTGGTCATGACACTTTCCCCAGCTGCAGCCTTTTTCAAAGTAGGCATTATAATGATCAAGGATGACTACAGATTTACCTACTTTTTAAAAAGCTAAATTCCACTACTACCGCCTGTTTTATTTGAACAGTGAGGTAATTTCAGATCTTCTGCCAAGTGAACGACCTATGTACCTTCAAGCTCTTCTACACAGAAAGAAGAATATTGTTCCGGGAATAGGTAAGCAAAAGTAAGCTCAGGAAAGATTTTTGAGCATTAAAAATAAATCCACATATCTACCAAGATCTCAGAGCACGACATACGTACCTAGTAGCAAGTACCACCTTTTGTCCACGGAATAGTGGGACATTACCCTTTTGTGACGTAATTTAGAGGGATTGAAATTAGCTTTCTTCATTATATCCGACGTCAATTACTGGCTGGAATCCTCATCTTCTAAAGCTTTTAAAGTGCTACGGACCTGGGCAGACGTGAGTAACGTCGCTTTTTATTCAACTCGTTAAAAAGTTGAAATCTTTGTAAAGCGTTGTTGTTGTGCCTACAGAAATGATGCAGTTATAATAATAGCCCTACTTCCAGATTAGATAGTTGTGCGGAGCGGTTAGTATCTCTATTTATGTCCATATGTGTACCAATGTCTGTACTTTTAATAGGAGCTCCATGTCCATCTACTCAAGGTAGACAGACAACATTCATTTCCTCTAAAAATCTCCTAATATTCCTTACGGACGGATGAAAGAAGGGACCCCATGTGGCGGTGTTAGCTATCCGTGGTCACCTTTAGTCACGCCACGTCCCCTCTTCAGTTGGGCCCATATGTGCTCTCAAGTCTGGAATCAGAACCACCTACTTAACTACAACATTAAGTTGAATGGTTTTTAAAAAAGTGATTCCAAACTTTGCCTTTTGCAATGGCTCTTTTCCTCCCATTCTGGGTATTTTCTGCTGCGTGTTTTATTGTGTCGTCTGCGTCTCCTGTTTTTCTGCACTCTTTTTCAAAAAGAGGAAGAAGAAAGGTGGGTTAACTTTCTTTTTCAGGAAGCATATTGCTCCCACTCCAGCCACTTGTATCCAATACTCCTCCAAAGCACAATACTAAGTTCACCATGACCATTTTACTTTTCCCTACGTTTCTTTTCCTTCTACAATATGCTTCAGTTTTCTTTGAAAAAATGTGGGTTTTTTTTTCTCTGGAAAAACTAAACTTTTGTCGCAAAACTAGTTGTCGTAACGTAACAATAATAACCGTTTTCTTTCATTTTCTACTTGGTGTAGCAGTTATGTTGCATTGTTAAGGTTGTGAGTGAGTGAGTGGCCTGGCTACGTTCTTGCCCTACATCCTTACCTAACTCTATTCCACTTGTATGTGAATTTTGTAAAGAAAAAAAATCTGTGTAAAGCACATATTTTCCCTTTTCTATTTCTATTATTGCCTTAGCTCAGCAAGAGTAAAGTTTTTTTCTTGCCTTTTCAATGAAGTCATTCAAGTTTACGGCTTAATGCGTAACCTTTTTAAGTGAAAAACTCAGTAGCTTTATGGGACGACTCCACTCCCTAAAAAGTGAGGAACGGGTGGTAACTCTATCGTAAACAAGACATGATGATTATATCGTCACGTCAAAATAAGCGTAAGCAGATATATGTATGTATTTGTGTATTTATATAGGTATGTGCGTGAGTGAGTGAGTGTGTGAGCGAGCAAGGTTTAGCAATGCGATGCAAACTGATTACGATTCCTCTTGAGTCTCAAGTTGTTGCGTCTTTCCTCTTTTCCCTGTCTAATAAGAATGATATTGAATAGAAAACGTTCCATTTTTTGACTGGAATGTTTATTCAGCACAAAAGCCGTGCCTACTATGTGAGTCAGGTTTCTAATAATGACTTGAAAAATAATTACACTCTGAATTTACATATCTGCTAACAATATTATTCCTCTTAAAAAAAGTTGATGTTTTTATGAAATTGAAGTCAAAAGTTGGTATAAAGAATGGAATAAGTGAAGGAATTCTTTTTTCATACCTCGTTTAAACCAACTAAAATAGGATGAAAAGGACGAAATTGCTGCTGCTTTATTGAAAAGTATGAGGAAAATATGGTCTCAAGAGTTGTAGTAAAAGTGACAAAAGGAAGCCATTTACTATTTCACTACGTTTTTTAACTAGCTTTAAGAGGGCTTCAAACAATTTTCTTCTCTGTGCTCCGCGTGTTTCATGCAATATGCTTAGAGAAAATGGAGATTGAAAATTTTTCCCGAATTGAAATGGGAGTGTGGAGCATTTATCTCATTATGATAATGTGCTAAATATGCTAATGAAAAAAATGGTTGGGTGCTGCTAGTCCTAGTCCTGCTCTTCTCAACACTCCTCTTCAACAAGAGCGGCTAGAAGTCGAGGACAGTCAAAATCAAAAATTGAGTTTGGAAAAAAGAAGAAAAATATAAGTTTTTTATTACGATACTTTTTTTACTAGATCTAAACACGGAAACATAAAAAAGTGCAAATCTCTCTTTCGAGTGAAGAATACCGAAAAGAGCATCATCATAAAGCTTGACATTTGCACTGACATTGAGTACAAAGCCATATAAGGCTTGGCCATTTCTCATTCAGTAAATTGGTTAACGGCACTTTGTGTGAGATATTGGAATCAAGCAAATAAAACACTTTTTTTTGGAGAAAAATGGTAAATCCCATCTGCAGTACATGATTCTATCACCGACAGACACGCTAGCCAAGTCAAGTCAAAACAAATATCTCACCATTCCCTTTTTCTCTTCCACCTTAATGATCCTCAACTTCTGGCAAAAGCATACTAAAGTGGTAATAAAGAGTGGAAAGAGAAAATTAAATGCGGTTGTTATGTTTCATTAAAAGTATGCAAAAGAGTGATTGGGTTTGATTTTAAGACTATTCCACGCCGCTGCATTTACGGACTTCAGAGAAGATCTGGCTGATACAGGGAGCAAGATTTTATTTTATTTTTTGCTGTAGCTAAAATTGCGAAGGAGAGCAAGTACAAGGTAGAGGCTGATCTTGTTTCTCTCTCTCTGTGTGTCTGTGAGTAAATCAAAGTAAGCGGAACCAACGAAAAAAAAAAAAAAAACTTTCAACGGTTTTGTACTAGATGAACTTTTTTTCGGAGTCAAGTGGTACACAGACGGATATTAAATCACCGCCGCTACGATTCAAATTGATAATAATGATGAGAAGCGGTCGCATACTCGAGTGAATGGTTTCCCTGAATTTTCAGTGAGCCGACCAAAGAGTTGAGTCTCACATTTGCATAAAATGATGCGGATCATGATCATGATGAGCTAAACTTTTTTTTGTGTGTGGAGATCCTTTGCGAAACTTTAGTGAAAACAAAACATTTTTTTCCCTGGCTTCATTCCTCTTTCATAAAAAGCCAATTAGTTTCCTATACGTTCATTCAGTTCAACGAAGCAGAAAGCTTGCTGGAGGCGAAACTCTCTAGCCAAAGCCAAATATGAAAGTCTAATTTTTTTCCCAAGCTTTTGCTATTGCTTGTACTGCATACATTAATCTTTCTTTACCAGCTCACTATGACTTGTTGTGGTCTCTCCCGAATGTTGTAAATCAATCGCTTTTTAACTTGTATGCAAATATCTCGAGCTCGATTATATTCTGCAGCTGTAATAGTAAATGACGATGACACAAGCACAACAAAATAAAATAACACAATGATGTTTTCTCCTTTTCTTGGTATAGCACTAATCAATAGTCCTAGGTCACTTTTAGCATGTCCAATTCCTACTAAAAAATATGGTAATTTTACAGGCGGAGCACCGTACAAAAACAGCGTTTTTGTGGGCGCAAATGAACTTGGATAATAAATTAAGAAGAGAAAATGCATATGTTTCCCGTTTTCAACGAGCTCAAGCCATTCGACATCTACATTTTACACGCTTAGGTTTTTTTCTAACACTGGCATTGACATGCATGTGAGGGATATCAAATATTTATGCGTGCATTTTTCTCCTTTAATTTGAAAAGGGAGTGTATAAATAAGGTAATAGCATGGGATCAAAACTTTATACTTTTCCTCCACAATCTGTGCCTTACTAGACTCGATAATTGACTTTGCATCATTAAAATAATCATCGTTCTCATTACGAACCTGAGTTGAATGAGAGGTAACTGTAGTGTAGCCGTGTTGTTTCATTTCATTTGAGGTTGTCATTCTCACCACATAATAATGTTTATAGAGTTATACCACGGTCTAGACGAAATGGTTTGTTTGATGTGTGAGGTCGTATTTTATCCCTCGTGTCGTGTTGTTTGTTGCTGTTGCTTCTTTCTGTCACTTGCCAACAATTTTTTTGGGAAGAAAAAAAATCACAAAAGGAATTCCAATAAACTCCATCCACATGACAAAGAGACAAACTACCTTATTTTCTTGATGAACTTTTTTCATTTCTAATTTGTATCTGGGAATGTCAAATGAAATTGTTCTCTTCTTTCTTTTGTGAAGTCAGAGAAATACAAGAAGAGAAGTTTTTGAGGTTGTGTGGAGAAGGAAATGAATTGATAAATGTCAATGGAGTGGAGACTATATGTGTTCTGCTATTCCTAACGCAATTACGGTAATAAATGTCCGTGACAAAGTACAAAAATGTTTTTTTACTTTAAGTCGTACATTTAATTACCATACCATATTTCCGTTAACTTTAGCAATCTGGCGAGAAGGGAACTACGTGTTTGCTTCCTAGTACCGTGTTCGTATGTTTTTAAATGAGAAATTTTTGGCTTGTGTGCCATCATTATCAGTCTGTTTTGACTGTTGGAATGCCATAAATCCAAAGTTGTCACTTGAATTTCCCATTGTTTTTATAACTTATGCGCTCTTCCTCCAAAAGTTCAGAAGTTAAATATTAAATTGCATTCGTCAATAAAAAAGTTTGAATCAGAATGTAGCAAATGCATTTTGCCAAGAGTAAAGGATTTTTTTTCCCAGAAAAGCGTTGTTTGTCTTATTTCGTCAACTACAATGCTAACGACCATGTTTTGTAACATCCCCTGGTGAAACTTAGCGGGGGAGTTGAACGGGTCTTGAAGGCAAATAATTATGCTAATTACTGATTTTCGATTGAGAAAATCCTTGTTTGTTTGTCAATTTTCTCATGGCTTCATTAATAATGCCCAAAGTCCGTACTGTTCACGTGTCCACCTACATGTTCTCGTGGCATTATATCACAAAAAGATTATCATGACATTTTCACAAGTACACGTAACAATGTTTTTTGTTTGTGATTTTTTCTACTTCTCAAAAGATAATTGGTAAAATACGAACTTTTGTAGAAAGCGTGACGTTTGCTGTTTGAGCCAATTTTTTAAACTACAAATGTATGTGTTGTAGCGCCCGTAATTTTGCTTCCATTTGCATAACTTCCGCTTGCCATTCCTAAGCCAATATGCTTTTTTTTAAATACAAGCAAGTTTTTTTCGTTTTTCTTTGAATAATTATGTTGTATAAGCCCTTTTGGAAAAGAACAAAGAAAAAAAAAGACTTTGTTTGTGTGGGTGACGTAAAGAAAGTTCGAAAGAACTTGTTTGGATGGATTTTCATCAGTTTGAAGTGGAGACAGAAGTGCCCGATTTTCCCAGCTTTCCTTAGAAAATTACTTATGTGCGTGGGAGGGAACGTAAACAAACCTTTTCTCATCAAATGTCATTCATGTATCAAATCTAAGTACTCTGCAGAGACGCAAAAACATAAAATGGACATCATTATGTATGTAATTGGACCACCTACACAATACTTGATTTTTTGTCACAATCTGTCGCCTGCTTACGCAATTCATTAAAGTACCTAAAGTACAAATGTAAATCTCCACAAAGGCAAACTTGTTTTTGTCATTTTTTAAAGAGTTTTTTTAAAAGATGTAAAATTATGTATATTCAAAAATAATTACCTTTTCTTTAGAATCGTTCACATTGTTTTTTATTTCTGGAGCTAGGTATGAAGTGTATTAAAGCAAAAGGAGAGAATTGCAAAATTCTACAAACAATGAACAAGACGAAGTATTTTTGAATACTTAAAGTGTAGGTTCATCTTTTGCCCCCGAATCAAGATTAAAAATGTAAAAGATACTTTAAATGTCAAGCAATTCATTCACCTTCTGAATTCCAGGTACCCAGTAGGAAACGTTATAATTGAAATTATCTTGAGGAAAGGCTGATAAATATTTACAAACACACGTGGGTAACTAGTAGTGACTATGAATTCTTAACAGGTTAATCAATATCAGTGCAGTACTAAATTTGGCCATTTTTAGCAACAACATGTCAACTTGAGGTATGAACTGCCGCCACCGTGATGATATCATTTACTGATAAGTAAAGCAAACTGACTTAAGTCTAGACTAACCATAGGTGTATAAAATGAGTCCATTGCAAGTGTACGGTCATTGTCTCAAAAGTTTGTTCCATTAAAAAGCGCACTACAATTGCCAAATTTCATAACTCCCTTATTTCCTTTCCTATCTGGACTAGCCAAGTTTAGAAAGTTTGCAGACGCTTCCCTTTTCCTGATCTTTGTATGTATAAGCATTACATTACTTATGAAAATGCAAAATTGAAATAGGTACCCTCAGTCTCAGAAAAACTAAAGTCCTCTGGAAATGAGTTTTTCGTCTAGCTTTTCTTGAAGAAAATGTGGGTTCATTTCCCCCGCATTTTGCTATTGTAATGGGTTTGCGCAATTGTATTACACAGACGGAAGTTAGTTTTTTTACAGGATTGCATGAGTATCATTACTTACGCTTTACGCAAGAAATGTAAATGTGGTAGTAATATTGCGTATGTATTGTAAAGGTTTTCTCCTCTTGTAGGACTTGTTCTCCTCTAGGCATTTTCTGAATGCTACAGAACCATAAAGATTTAGGTATACTTACATAGCCATTTGGAATTATAAAGTAGTTTATTGTTATATATACAGCGCTTGAAGTAATCAAAATTACACAGCATTTAAATAATAATGCTATATAAAGCAGTGAGTGAAAATAATTC
>JAHZMX010004771.1:0-11744 GCA_027743895.1 Seira musarum
TCTTCCATCGTCAAATTTGAAGTCATTTAAGTCATCAATAAAAACAGTCAAAGTCTTTCCACGACTTGGTGACAAAACCATAGTTGAAACAGCTTCCAAACGGCTATTAATCAATGTTTGGATGGATTTTGCTTGCATCTAAAATTAGTTTAAAACACGAATTCAAGGTTGTTAAAAAATAAAACTTTTTATGAGTGCAGTGGTAAATATAATTGGATTACGTGGGGAGTTCGTTTCGTGTGAAGAAAAGAATGAGAACTTGGTGAAAAGGTCTTCATGAGACTTTTGACGACATTGGTTTTACCTACAACATAAATGAAAATTTACATTGAATAGAGATGGATTGTGAAGCACATGTAATAAAGTCACATGAAAATTTCTTAAATGACCTGCATCTTTAGCACCCGTAATGAGCACTGGAGAATACGTTCGCAATTTGTCCAGGAGATAATAACATCTTCCAGTTTCAGAAGTGTGGATATAGTAACTGTAACAGATTTACAAACAATTTCAGATTTCATTACAGATTTCCTGAATCTGAATCAGACCTATATATCGAATATACCTTGTTGGATTTTCCAAATTGTATGCTTTCGATAGTTCCTCCCACTTTATCCATCTTTGCTGTCCAACATCTATGTAGTAGTCAAAAACAGTTCCTTTCGATGGAAATAATTTGCTTTCTTGATCTTTCAAAAAGGCATTAGTTTTAGTACGCAACTCTTCCGATTCAAGATTACCAAAAATAGACCACACGATACTGCTCAATCAATCACACGCTTATTAATTTAATTTCCTTTAATTTCATTAACAAACGGAAAGCCCTGCGTCAAACTTACCAAAAAGCTGTAATTTGTTTAATGAGAAAACTGCATTTTTCTTTATTCTCGTCTGCGAGTTTTCCAAAATCGGTAGAGTATTGAAGGATGAGTGCATCCATAAATTTGATAAACATTGAAACTAAAGCTGGATGAATACATGTTTGATTGGAGTGGTTGAGAATGCTGCCTTTGTAAAACTGGAGACATTTGTCCAGCAACTTTGTCACGAAATGAGATAGCTATAAACAATTATTTTAGATGTGAACGTTGATCATTCAGATTTAAGTTTTTAGTTATTTTTTATGTACTTCTAATTTCAAAAATGCATCACGAATCTGAGACATCCAAGTTTTAAGTTGAAGTTTCCATTGATTTGGTTGGTCATCTACAAACAGTATACCCGTTTTGGAAATGAAAGCAGGGGATGCATTTGAAACATTATCGGTCTCCACAAATACTGAAATCTTTACAATCCAATATAAAGTGATAAAAAGTAAAACAATTTTTGTGTTCTTGTAAAAAATTTACCATTTACCTCATCTAAATCATTGATGACATCTGTATTTGACAGCGTAATTACGCTGTCTGCATTGATCAAGTCATATATTCCATGTTCAGTCGATCCTTCTTCAATCAAACCTCCGTCTAAAACAATCCATTTTACAATTTTGGATGAATTATTTTTCTCATATTCCAAATCATTTTCATGAGTTTTTAGAATTTTTGTTAGGATGCCATCCTTCCAATTATTTGTTATCTTCTCTGTGAACCCAAATAGTTCTGACGACTCGAATGCCAAGGGATTTATGACATATTCCTGTAATAAAAATTCCACTTCATCAAGTATTAATTTTTAATGTTTTGGGAAATGTTGTGTATAGACCTTAATTTCAGTATCCTGATAATAGGAAAGCAAAGCTTCTCTCAAAACTTTACGAATAACGGTTTTTCCAGTGCAAGTTTTTCCTACGATTACTACTCCTTTGTAAACCTGGATGATTTCATAAAGTCGAAGGCATAATCGAATGATTACGTCGGATGCCTGCAGAGCAGAGTAAAAGTAAAGACGTTTTTTTTAAACTGTACTCATCAGAAAAAAATATTTGTAATGACGATAAGATAAGTTTAATAAAGACAAAATTACCTGATATTGCAATGCTTTAAAAGCACTCTGAATTGCCTCCTCAATTTCAATATTTTCTGCTTTTAAAGGAGTGCAATCAGGAAAATTTTCTTTGATTATTGTGGCGAACACCGATGCCTCACTTGGAGTCAAATGCTGAAGAAACTATATTTTGAAGCGCCTTTATAATGGCCTTTAGAAACATTGTTTTATTAAGTTTAATTATTTATTGAATTAAAAAAGTAAAGAATGTGTTTGTACTTCGCCTTCATTCAGCCGTTTTCCAAATATTCGTTTAAATTCAACAGCTTGCTCCACAACTGTTAGCATTCCATCCAATGAAAATAGACAGCGGTTTACACAATGAATAATTTCTTTTGCCCGAGTAAAAATAGTATCAATCTGAATGTTTGAAAATACAAAAATTCAGATTGCAATTCAAATCCAATCATGCTCTCTAATAACTTTGTGTTTTTAACCTTCTTTGCCAGTCCCAGTGAATTCTCAAACCCAGAAAGGAACAATTTCACCTGCAAAATATTTGCGCTCTCTGGTCGAATCATTGCTACTGGTCTCATAACCATCTTCAAACTTGTCCAGTTGTTCTTCAATTCTCTGGGTCTACTTTTAAACACTCCAAATATTCCACAACTTGGGTTCAGATTCACCTCCAATCCATCCAACATTAATCTCTCATATCCTTCTCTTTTTGCATGAGAAATTAGCTCAAGTTTATTTGAAACAAGTGAAATTAAAATTGGTGTGAGTTTGTCAATATTTTGAAGCACAAGCCATGATCCGGTTTGTACAACTCCAGTGATCACTTTACTCAGGCTGGAATGTTCCGTGTACTCTGAAACGCTCAGATCGACAACGTGCCTCCCTAGGATGTTGGCAAGGGCTTTGATTGTAGTTTTCTTTCCAACGTTTATGGACCCATGAAGATAAGCTCCGAAATGGAATGATACGGCAGTAGTCAGGGCCAGAAAGCACCTGCGGATACCACAAATTTACTCAATTGCTCAGTCGTTTCAGCGATAAATTCATGTGATAAGTTCAAAATGTATTGTCTTACCTTTCCGTCAAAGGCGCCATCACAATTTCATTTGCGTTTCCCAGATACTCGAAACCACACTGAAGGTTTGCAAACCCTTGCCTAACAAGATGGTTCTCCTCCTCCCAATAAAATCTCATGTACTGCAGCCACTCAAATGAATGCAAATCTTCACATTTTCTTGAGTAAAGTCTATCCGTTACATCTCTCAGATATGTTAAAACGATGATAGCATTCATAATTTTTAACTGCTCCAAACCCGATTCAATTTGGACAATTTCTTTATTGTCACGTTGTCCGTTCAGTATAGAACAAAACCTTTCTATCCGTTTCTTCAAACGTCTTTTACTCTTCTTTAATGATCTCACCCCTGAATCAGAATGACCTTCACTCTCTGATGCACTTTCAATTGAACTGCTTTGATTCATTGCGTGAATCAAATCCATCGTCCACTTTATTCTCAAGACTGCAATGCAACTCTGACCAGGGTAATTTCGTTTTAAAAGCCATTCAGCTTCGCCTTTACCAGACGTGTAATCATCCAATGCAGTTTCCAAATATAACTTTACGGTTGACTTTAAAGTTGTTTCAAATTCTTTTAGCCAAAATTCTACAGGCTGTGTGGTAGCAATCATAACTGGCAATTCTAAAATTTCACCTTCTTTGGAAATAATCATACAAAAATTTTCTTTGGCATCCAATACAAATTCATGGACACCTTTAAACATTTTTGCAATTATTCCCTGGAGCTTTGGAAAACTGGTGAAATTCCCCAACAATTCAAGTAAGTCATGATCAGGAATGAAGTACAATCTAGGAAAATCTTGTCGTTTTCCTGAAAGAAAAATTGTCAGATCTTTCCTTAACCCATCCAATTCTTCATTAAGATTCTCCAACATTTCCGGTAATTCCTCAATTCTTTTTACTGTCTCGACCACATTTTTGTATTCCGTGATAAGCAAAACTATACTTGCCCACAACGAGCTGCATATCTTGAACTGCTGGGCTTGACTTGGAATTTCCTTTCCGATTTCCTCATTTTGAAAAATGCGTTCCATGTACAGCCATTGCTCTTGAGAGTGAATTAGTTTCTCTAAAACTAAGTTGACTAGTTGGAGATTATCCAGCCATTGTTCAATTTTTTCTCGAAAATGTCCAATGTAAATAGATCCTTTCATCGCAGACAAACTCACAATGTGGTCCATCAAACAGTCTTGGAGATCTGGTCCGCAGTGGACCTCAAATGGAACGATACCTTTCCTCCTGTTTAAAATAAATTCCTCTTCTTCCCAAAATGTTTTGATTTGATCCAGTGTCTTTTCTACAGCCGTTTCCTTCCCTGAAGATAAACTAATTTCGGTGATTTCTTCCAAATAATTGTGGAGCTTCAACTGAACTACCGTTTCCAAATTTAGTGATTCTGGTGACTGGTCAAATTTGATACCCAGAAGGTCTTTTATCATATTCCAGTGTCTGTCGCGCAAAGTTCTATTTCGTAAGAGATCCACAGTTTTTACTGATATTTCGACTGATTCAATATTTTCAATAGTTTCACTCAAAATTGGCCACATTCTCTTTTCAAATTCCTTGGTTAGGTCTTTAAATATTTGGAAGTACTTGACCGCTTCACTACTTAATTTCTTTTTGTTGATATTTCGAATTTTTACAGATTTCCAATCTGACCAAATACTTTCCCACTGCTTAACCTGATTCCATACTTTGATCAAGTTTATGATTTCATTCTCTAACTCAATAAGATTTTGATTCTTATCTCGGACCACACTGAAAACTTTTAGCGTTTCGTTCAATTCGATTTCTTCTTGTTTCATAACCTTCAAATCATTCAGTATATTTTCCAAATAAATTAAGGCATGTTCATAGTAAGTTTCTTTGGTCCCACTCTGCCCCAAATCAAAACTTCCGCTTGAAAACGGCCCCTCATTCTCAAATTGTTTTTGAATTTCATCGACTTTCTCTTTAAATTCATCTGCTTGATCAAGGAAAGCATCCCTGAGTTGATCGTAAGATTTTTGAAGTCGAGCATCGACCTCCTTGAGATACCTTTGGTAACGTCGCCATTCATCGTCTAAATTTTCTAGTCGATCTTTCAATTCCGGTTCCAGCTTAAAGTCAAACCTTTCCAGAAGTGCAAACTGCACCGAAAATCCGGGTAGTAGATGCAGTTTCCGTTTGCCTTCCTCTTTAGCTTGTTGAAGTAATTTGAATAAATTCATTTGATCTTCTAGATTCTGCGGTTCTCTGGCAAGTTTTGCTTTGTAACCTTCCATGAACTTGTAAACGTCTCCCATGGCATTTTTAGCTTTTCTATACAAATTCTGTGCAATCATTTCAAACCAATCGGCACTCTCTTTCCCGATTTGTTCCTTTAATTTTGAACAGTCGACCTGAAGAAATCGAATGTGGATCATGCTGTCACTTCCATGGACTACCTTTGAAATCTCAAGATACTTTTCCAAATCCTTTTCGTATGCGTCAATGGAGGGATACATTTTTTCATAATTTGACAAAAATATTGTTTTATCCAATTCCCAAATATCCCTGTATGGAGTCCACCGTTCGCAAAACAAATTCAGTTCGCTGTAACATCTTTCAATCGCAAATTTTAATCTCTCCTGAATCTCAAGTGCTATTTCATCTTTCAACAATGCATCCGCGAAAGTTGACAGCTTCACATATTTCCCCTTTATACTTCCCATTCCTAAATATTGACTTATTCTGGATAATGGTTGGAGAGCAAATGCTACATTTGCGTGGGTTCCCAAAATCATTTCTGATAAACTGTTTAGATTTGGCTGGAATGTCAATATATTGTTTTCCAGTTTGATTTCCAACTTGAAGACAGGTCTGTCATCAGCGCAACACACAAAGCTCTCTAGGGTCATGAGAGAGTTCCTTAAACTAATGCAAAGTGCTTCCTGAAAGCATTCGTCAATCAGTCTGGCGTACTTCCCCCATTGAAATTTTACCTCGGAACCGTCACTTTTGAAGAATTTGAAAAATTCTTGGATAATCTCTGCAATTTTCTTGTACTCCTTTACAATGCCGTAAATCTGAGACTGTATCATTTCATTTTGTTTTGAGCGATATTCACTTGCTTNAATTTTACCTCAGAACCGTCACTTTTGAAGAATTTGAAAAATTCTTGGATAATCTCAGCAATTTTCTTGTACTCCTTTACAATGCCGTAAATCTGAGATTGTATCATTTCATTTTGTTTTGAGCGATATTCACTTGCTTCGTAAATGCATTTCGGATCAATTTTTACCACTCTCACTTTTTTCGATATTTTTGCACAGATCCCAGCAATTTTGATATTTGCTTCACGATATAACTTCATTCTTCTCTTGATTTCTCTGGCTAACGCTACAAATTCCTCCGTGAATACGTCATCCGCGGTATTCTCAGAAGCCCATGTGAATTCGACCAAACATGGATAAATCTGCTTTTCCAGAGGCAGCAATCTTTCTTGAAATAATAGTTTCTCATCTGTGGACAGTCCTCTAATTATTTCGTTGTACATTTTTGCAATCAATGTTACGTTCTCCAAAAGATCATGCAACTTATCTCGGATGGGAAATACTGAAAGAAGTAGTGCTGGGGGTACAGGTCGTCCGACCCTGTGCCATATCTCCGCTTCTGCCAAATGTTTATACAAATCACGGTCAAAGTTTACTTCTAAAATGTTCTTCTTCTCACGTCCTTTCCTGATCAGTAAAGGGATGTCAAGCTTGCTCTTATAGTCCCTGGATTCGAGGAGTTCCTTAGAGTTTGACCATTCCTCATAAGTCTTCACCGCGAAACTAGACATGGATTCTGCCAATGACTTGGCTTCAGATTTGATGTAATCCGCGAATCCTGTTTTTGGTAAGCAAGCGTCACCCGCCTTTAAAACGAGCAATTGATTTTCAATGCGTTTCTTCATATACAAAGCCCATGCACCACGGCCAGCAAGATTGGTGTAGGTGTAGGGTAGAGTCACGACTTTTTGTTCAAAAAGTTTTCGAAGAAATAGAATTTCTTCCTCAAAGCATTCATAAACTTTGATGGAGAGCTTGTCCAGTTGACGTGCAATCACAACTCTGGAGTTGAATTTCCGGAAAAGCTGAAGCAAGTCTATTCTTTGCTTAAGGTTTGACATTTGGTCAAACACTTCCTCTAATAAATTCTGAATTATTATTTCTACGGACATTATAGTTTCTTTAAAACTCTTCATGTGTTCATGCCACTCTACGTTTTTAACGTCCAAAATCAAACTGTGATAATCCCTGATGCTGTCCATTTTTGTCTCTAAAATTTCCCCGACATTTTTCATGACACTTGAAATATACGGGCCCTTTACGCTGGGATAAAGGGGAAGCGCTCCAATTTCTCCTGAGTCTCCCACTCGTCTTCCGAAAAGTTCTTGAGTGGCACAGATTTCCAAAATGTTATACAACCGCTGAATCATTGAATCGACATGACAGAAAATGATGTCGTAATCAAAAATCCACGTTTCCTTCGTCACATTTTGCTCCAAAAATGTTTTCTCTGTTAGTCCAAATATATCTTTCCACCAAACTAACAATTTCAGAAAGTTTTTCGTCTTTTTCATTGTTGTTGTTACAAGTAGTCCTTGAAGCAATTGCTCTACTTTGATTCGTCCTTTTATGTGGCAAATTAAATAATTACTGAATTTTCTCAAGAGACCATTCACTCTTTTGGGAGTGTTGTAGTATGGAGCATTTCGCCAAATTGTGAGGACAAGCCAAAGAAATTTTTGAATTTGAATGGGAACTTGCTTCAGTTTAGACTTGAAAATTGTATGACATGGATCCATAAGCGCCTGGAGAAAATGGAAGTTTGATGATGACTCATTATACGCCTCTTTAATTTCAATGGAGATTGTGCGCAGCTCAACGATAAAGGACGAATTGGATAAGACGAGGATTCTGATAAGCTTTTTCATAGACACACTTCTCATTTGATGTAAAATGTTGGAAAAATTCTTGCCTAAATCATTATAGATGAACAATAATTATTCTAGGACTTAATGCTTTAATGTGTATTCAAAACAAACATATATAACAGTTTTACTTCGTGATTTCCAGAAATCAACTTCTTCTAGAGGACCTGGCCATCCTTCAGTATCGTCGAGCTCCTTTACAATCAATACTTCCTTCAGTTTTGTGATCCAAAATATGAGGGTTTCTGCAAATTTGTAGTTTTGATTGAATCGCCTTTGGTTGAACCTCTAACAAACATTGAAAGTAAGTATTGAGTTACCTTCCAGGCGCGTGCAAAAGCCTTTGTTCTTTGCAAGTTCACTACTCTTTGTGTTTCCTCTTATTTCTGGAGGAAAATATAACAACAATTCTTGACTTTGCACAAAATGATCTGTATTTTGACCAATACATGACAGCGTATTAAGATCCGTATACACTTCATCCTTAACTCCTTCCGCGAGACACTCCTCCTCGAGGAGTAGAGGCGTCCAAAAATATGTGACAATACTGACAAGATCACTTAAATATCCTTCTGTGACATTTCCGTACAGTACCATATCATCGAAATTATACCCATCAATTTTGACTTCTTCCTGTTTGACAAAGTAGAACTGCTCTCCAGTGAAATCAGGAATGATTTGATTGAGAGTCACAAGACTTATACCATTTTCGTCTGGAATGCATATTCGAATCAGACGTTGTAGCATTTCAGGGAATGGAGGACTTTCTTTCTCTTCTTTTGCCCGAACTTTTTCATTATCGGCATCTGGGACGTTTACAACCAACGCTATCACTAACGTGACATTTGGTTTCCGAAGAAAGTGGTACAATGGGCCAAGGTTCCACTTTGTCCAGCGCGTACTGTCTGGCTCTGTGAAGGGAATCAAGGCTTTCATTCGTTCCACTAAATCCAATTCCGTAATTTCTTTTGACTTTTCTGTAGATTTCTCCTCTTCTGTGGTGAATTTACTTCCTTTTCGAGACCGACTTTCAAAGAATGAGCTTTCTTCAGTGGTTGCCGTGGCAGCCCTGGATCCTCTTCTTTTCTTTCCTTTACGTTTCTTGCGACGCCCTTCATCCTCGCTTTTGTCAGAATCCGACGCTGAGCGCGCGGTTGAACCTGCACGACGTCTTCGTAAGCGGGATTTGTTTTTCTTCTTGTTTTCAATTTCAGACTCTTCTGCGTCAGATCCTTCATCTGACCCTATTTGCTAAACCGCAATTGTTTATTACTCTTGCAACTGCATATTGAAAAGAAAGGTGTTAATTCAATAATGATGCATCTGTAGAGCTTCCGAATCTGTCAAACAAAGCGATCAATAAAGCAGGCATTGTGGAAGCCAGTTTAAGCTTATTGATTAGCTGAGCAAACAAGAAAAGAATGCATTTTTGACTTTTCATGAACTCGCCATCGTGAATTTTTAAAAAATCTGATCTGAACAATAAAAATATTCAATTATAATATTCGCTTTATATTACACAAAAGTTAAGTTAGAAAACATCATCTTTATATTGCTCATCATTCATTTTCCGCTAATAAAATAAAACAAAAAATTAAGGCTGTGCCAGGATTTGAACCTGGAACTCACGCCTGAGACTCGAGTTTACTCAACAGTATACAATATCACAAAGAAGCCAATAGCTGGTACACATTCAACAATCGACTGGAGATATTCTGCCGGTACATTGTCAGATATTCTCCTAGTCGGAGCGACAACAGGCCCAATATATTGGGGAATTGACGAAGAATTCCGACCAAGTAGGGTGACTTTCCATTTGTTCTATTATTGACTGTATACAGATCTCGGTTCTCAGGCGCAAGCCGTGACCCTAACCACTAGGCCACTTCACAGCCACATTGGGAATGATGAGAAATTGTCGTACTGCTTGTTCCAACATCGTCATTTAAGCTGGAAATTTGCTAAACTCTAATGCAATAAGGACGGTGAACTTAAAGGAAGTTGATTTAAAATTGTAAAAATATGAAAGATGGCTGTACCGGGATTTGAACCCGGATTTTACGCTGACTGAGCAAACACTACTCCTGCATCTGAACTGCTCAATTTCATGATTAACGAAATCGTTCACGGTTAAGTTCTTTAGATTACACTGGTACGCAATACGACACTGGTAAATCCTTAGAACTTTACAACCGCTATACAGTCCAGACCCAGAAGCCATGTACTTGCTTAACAGGCGAAAACCTAAACCTTTAGACCACACAGCCATGTGGTTATTAATGGCTTTGTTTATGAAGATTTTAAGTCTATACACTCATCAGAAGTCATAATTATTTTAAGGGCCGGTTTTTAAAGAATCTCATTTTAATTTTCATTTCGTTAAAATATCCTATTTCAATTTTATGCAGACTTTAAGACAGAAAGGTGCGGACGAATAGACCAAGGATAAGCACAGGCATGTGCAGGGAAAAAACTCATGTTTTGTCACTCATGTGTTTTCAGATATATCCATTCACAGACATAACTATAAATTATTTACAAAATAATTTCCAGTCTTTCTGATGAGATGAACATGAGTCAGCTTGCCAGTCTCAAATTCTGAAATGTTATTCCCACTTCTCATGTTCTCATTAAAGAGTTCCATTTTTCCTTCCCCAAAAATACGAATTTAATGATTTCATTCCTTCGGTTCATGTTTGCTGCCCTGTACCTTTTTACAAAGCGTAACTCACTCTTTCAGTGTCATGCATGCTTACCTGTAAATAAGAAGAATTACGCATGTAACACGTAGGCTGCTGTTTCTGCGAAAAAATAATTCAGCTTCGGACTAGGGCTGCTGGCTCATTTGTACATTTACTTGGTTTGGAGGGACAAAAAACGTGTGGAAAACATTTGATCCTCACACACAAATGCCAGTACATAAGCATGTAACTACATATCGCTATTTCATTTTGCTCTCCCTTTTATGCCATACAGATGTTCAACGCAAAAGATTTGGCCGAATTGTAGTCAAAAGCAATCTCCTTTTTTCGCCTGAATTCATGGATCCATGTGCTACTTTTCGTGGGTAAACAAATAATATAATTTTTTATTACACTAGGAGCAAATAAACGTTGCATAGAAGACTATCCATATAAGAACAGTTCATATGATTGCGATCGAGAAAACTGCAGCTTGGTAACATGTTCCCCTCTTGATATTATGATCTCTACTCTATCCCATGTTCTTTGGACTTCATGCAGTGCAAAAATTTTGGTCAGATCGTGATCGTGGGTGTAGTTGCGTACGTGCAGTCATCTGCATTTTGCATTTTTGGCGTTTTAAATGCTAGAAATTAATTTTGCGTTTGATTAGTACAATTTGAAAAATAATTGGATCAAAATGTGGCTAATAATATTACTGTACACATTGGTGCTCTTGGTTCTAATAATATTTGGCCTGATTTCATACGCGAGATGGAATTTTGGAAAGTTAGAGAAGCAAGGTATACCTACAGTAAAGCCACATCATTTTCTTCTTGGCTCTGCATTGCTCCCATATCAAAAACCTGGTGGGTTTCTGGATGTGGAGCACTTCCAGAAATATGGATCTGTTTTTGGGGTAACATGACACATTACTTTGCGAACATGTATCTTTTGAGATGATGATGCCATGGCATTTTGTGTAGATTTACAACGGTCGTGAACCTCAGATTGTTATTTGTGATGCTGAGCTAATTCGAGCGGTGACAACTAAGGATGCTGACCACTTTGATGCAAAAAGGGCCTTAGACTTTGGTGATCC
>JAHZMX010004772.1:0-10944 GCA_027743895.1 Seira musarum
AACCACATTTAAGTTGGATGGAGGGTGTAATCCTTTTTTGGCAGTACAATTGCTAGTCGACTTCATTATACTTACAAGGGAAGGGCCCCAGACATACCAGACATACTGTCTTAATCAGCATTATTTTCTGCTTACGAATCCGTTTTCAGTTCACTGCGAAAATGTCAGGGTGATTTATAATTTTAATTTTTCAATACGAAATTGTATACTTGCAATGCATTGGGAGTACCGCTCTGAAATAATGTTCACACCAACTTGCAAAATCGACCTTGTCAGTTATTTTTTACCTCTGGAAGGTGGTTACAACCGCTTCCTCATTCTCTGTTACCTTTGAATAGGGCATGCAACAGCATGTAAAATTCGCATGAGGATGTTTATCCCCATCCAGACAATTAAAGATTTTGACATAAAAATTGAAATTAAAATTCACCCTGACATTTTCGCAGTAAACTGAAAAAAGCAGAAAAAAATGCTGATTAAGACGGCATGTCTGGTATATACGATTAAGGGGGGCACTTAGGGCCCTTCCCTTTGTTAACCATCATCATTAGTATTTTTTGCGATTCCAATCAAGTTTTTTCGTACTGATACTGATGATGATAGAATATGAAGTCATTTGAGTTGTGCAACGAGTTCTTCAACAAATATACAAATTTTTTTCTGAAAAAGCTCAAATGATTAAAAAATGAACGTTTTAACGCCGAAAAATGAATCTCTGATAAAAGTTTTGAGTCAGTCAATACAAACATGGTTATATTGCAAAAAGGATTATCATTGCTCTTCAAAATCGGACGGCGGATAAAAAACGTCATTTTCTGATGGCTAAAAAGAATTGTTTTGGCTCTTGTGTCATTCGAGTTAAGTGAGGCTTGGGTTATTCTGCATATCTTCATCTTACAAGTAACCTGTTTCAACGTCTAATTGAGATTCTCAACGGAATCAGTCGAAATATATTCAATTCGCCTGCGCTGAATAAGGTGGTGACACTCGTTTCGCCGTCTGAGCTATCCTGGAATTTTATAGTTTAAAAAGAATTTCCCATGCGCAATGAGTAACGCCATTGAATGCGCGTGTAAACTCACTTCGATAAAAAAAACTGACGATTTTATGCTATGAAAAACCTACAAAAAGCTCATATTTGCCTACTTTATTAATTGAACGTTATCATCAAAGCTTATTTTTACCGTGGCCAGTGTGCAGGGGTATTCAATGACCATGAACATTGCATTTAAAGAAATCTTTTTCAACTATAAAATTCCAGGAGAGCTCACACGGCCATCGTTTTCAGCGTATTTGAATTCATATATTTCGACTGATTCTGTTGAGAATCTCGATTAGCCGTTGAAATAGTTTACTTATTAGCCTATTGAAAGACAATCATATCTGGATTAGACAAAACGCCCCGAACTTCAGAGATTCTAGTTCACGTCATTGAATGGTACTCCAAAACCCATGGGTTATTTAAGGGGTTATATGAAATTAAAATTGAATATCGTTTAATTTAATATAAATCACTATCATCTTTCAATTAAGTGATATGGTAGAGAGACTATATAGCAGACCCTGTCGATCATTTTATTAATTTAAATTAAAATTAAATTTTTGATGTCGCATAAATAAGATTTTTTTTCGACTCAAATTCAAACGGCCAATTCACGTTTTTTCATCCTCCCCTTGTTTTCCAATAAATACAGATTGCATCAGTCTTTGATAGCTTATTGTGAAAATCTCCCACAAATCATACTTAAATTATCATGAACAAATATTTGGAATAGAAAAAAATTAACCTGAAAATTGATTTTAAGCCCTAGTTACGGTTGTACTTCTCTCAAATATTAAGTGACAAGAAAGCAAAAGAAAAAAATTAGTACTAATTCTCATTCTCAGAGTTTTTTGATTCGGGTTCTTGAGCAAAAACAAACCAATCCAATTAGGGAGGATTATGCTCATTTCACTTCTACGTAAGTACAACATCAACCGAAGCCAAAAACCAGGAACAATTTTTTTTGCTTTTGGTTTTGGTTATGGAGAGGGGGAGAGCTAATTTTTTTTCTAAATGATTTACTTCCAATTTACAACAGAATTATAACTTTACTCATGAAATGAGGCAGAGAAAGTAAGAGGGCTTAAAATTACACAAAAAAATCCATAATTAAACCACAACGAATTTTGAAGGGCAACCATAACGGATTTGAATAAGAATAACGACTTACAAGGGAAGGGTCCCAAGTGCCCCCCTCAATCGCATATACCTGACATGCTGTCTTAGTCAGCATTTTTTCCTGCTCATAAATCCGTCTTCAGTTTACAGTCAGGGTGATTTATAATTTTAATTTTTCTATACCTAATTGTAGACTTTCAATGCAATGGGATCACAACTTCCAGTCAAAGTTTACACCAATTTGCATAATACCGTGTCAGGCGTTTTTGCCTTTCTGAAGGCGGTAACAATCGACCTTCTCCCTTTCTCTGGCAGCTTTGAATAGTACGAGAGCATGTGAAAGTGGTCAGGCAATTGAAGATTTTGACATAAAAATTGAAATTAAAAATCACCCTGAATTTTTCGCAGCAAACTGAAAATGGATTCATAAGCAGAAGAAAGTGCTGATTAAGACGGAACGGCTGGTATATGCGATTAAGGGGGTCACTTGGGGCCCTTCCCTTGTTATATGCCTAGTTTAACGCCGAAAGTTTTTATGACGTTATATCCTGTAAAAAATCAATACAAAATGAATTTCACTCTGAAACCCATTCCATTTCCTGCCTGCCCTGCAGCAAAATAATTTATAGCGTAATTAAGTATTTGCACTACTTTCTCTCGAGGAGAAAGTAGGTGAAAATTTCAAGGAGAAAAAGTTAAATGGAGAAAATAACTTATTTCTTTCTTTTCTCCAGAAGCAATTCTTTAATCTCCTCATTACTCGACTGCCTAAAATATTGCATATAATTTGGAGCGATAAGCAACAAACTCAAGTGACTCGACTAAAGTCAAAAGCTTTCGTTTTGTCTTTTTTTCTTTCTTGGGAAGCAAGACAAAATAGGGAAAGTAAATAAAGCTTAAAGTAGTTTATTTCACCCTCCAGGAAAGAAAAAAGCCTTCTCTGGAGGGATCGAGTTGAGATGAGAGTATGAGAGTCGTCGTAGTTGCTGTAGAAGTTGTAGTCGTTGTCATAATATTATCCAGTAAAAGAAGGTGTTTCGTTTCGTTTCCCTTTTCTTCCTTGGGAAAAATAAAAAGCGGTCGACTTTAGGAAAAAGTGAAGTGCTCTTTGCGTTTGGGTTTATAGCCGGAGCATAGCTCCGTGAAAACTATTATTGCTTTGGCAAATACCTTACAGAGGTGAGTAAATGCCATGGGTTTAGGAGTTATGATGGGTCCAATGAGTGGTAAAAACCCACAATGAGACTGGAATAAAAAATGCAGGGAAACAGAAATCAAAGCCTGAAATGGTTTCCAATGGGTCATTGAATTTTATTAATATAAAAGATTCAAATTATTCGATTCCCGTTATTTTAATCAAATTTCAAAGAAATTTCCAATGAAGTGGGCTAAAAATGGGTTGAATTGAATTGTAACTTGTGAAATAAAAATATTTTTACGTAATTCAACCCAAATCTACCATTTTTGATCCATTTAAACCCCATTCTGGGGTTGAATCGTTTTTACCACGGGAAATATCCATCCCTGTTTTATTTTGCATATCGTTTCTTCCATAGTCCACTAAACCCACACACATCCCTGCCTATAAACATCAGTTTCTTAGAACTACTTTTCCACTCATCTCATCCTGAGGATTTTTTTAAGTCCAGACATTTTTTAATGCTGCACTTGAAAAAAGAAGGACGGTGACGGTGGCTGTGACTTTTTTTCTGGAAGAAAAACGATTTTACCGTTTTTACAGTTTGAGATTTTGGGATAAGTACCGGATCACATTATGCGATGAGATGACACGAAGGAAGAGAAGATGAGACAGCCATTTTCCCTCTTTTCTTCTACTTTTTACGCCGACACTTAAAAAAATCTTTTCCGTTTTGTGCTAGAAGAGGCTTAATCTTTCACAATTTTATTTCAATGGGAAAGGTCTGTGAGTGTCGTGAAAAAAAAATAAGATTGACAATCCAGATCCCCATCCTAAACCGAACCGAATTTACAATTCACACTTCCGGTTCTTATGAGGAACATGATTTTAGATTCTGGCAGGGATGAGATGCTTCATTTGCTTCCCAGTGGGAAATATTTTTTCCCGGAAAAAATATAAACTGTTTGATTGATTCGAGGATAATTTACCCATTGAGTAAAATATTTAAATTTTTGGCGGGAATGTAATTAACTTGCCTCAAAAAAAGCATTTTGGGCGTTTTTTAAATGAATTAAAATGGCCGGGGAAAATGAAAAAATCCAGGAGTTTTTCCATTTCATTTTTCCCACTTAAGCATTTCGTGGAAAAAATATGAGTCATTTTTAAATTTTAGAGTGCACATGCATGTAACTTTGGGACTCTGTGACGGCAGTAAAAACTTTTTTCCCTGAATCTGGATTTATTGAGCTCATTTGTAACGTGAAAATCATGTCAAATTTTTTATTTTTGAAATGTGCTTAAACGATGTCATAAAACGGAAAGTGGGAGAGTCATCACATATTAAATGGGTCGTTCATACTCACACAATAAAATATGGAGTTTGAAGGGGAAAGAGAAAGTCATAGTCGATTTGTGATTGTGTGAAAAGGGCTAATAAAAGCGGGCGGTACTCCAATGGGGTTGTTCCTAAAGCGCTATATCTTCTGAATGGTCGTAATTATTTTAACGATCCGAAATGTAAATTAGAAAATACTAATTAAAAGAATAATTTCAATGGACCATTCATATAGAACAATTAAAATTGCGAATTTGCATATACGTTAAATTAATGGGCCGTTCATAGAGCACCACTGATTATTTCGATGTTGATTCGAAATATTTTGAATTCTTGCGTTTGTAAATAACACACGAACATAACCCTTCGCTTAGATTTATGGACCGTTCATATAAACAACCAGAAAATCACAGTTGGACATTCTTTCGTTTTCTGGACATTCTTTCACAATCCTCGACCATATAGCGAGTGGTCCATCTACAACTTTTATGACATAATTTGTGAATAGCCCATCAGTATCACAAAATGAGCAATCCAATAAAGTACTTACACATTTAACCAATGACCTCTTCATAAACCATTCCTAAAGTCGTCCTAAAAATTTATAACCAAATACCCTTCCGAAACATACGTACGTACACTCAATTTAACAATATTTTTCCAAAACGATGAAGTCCATTCGCCAACCAAAGTGGATTGAATTTTCCATTCAATAACTGCTTTTTTTCTGTCTACAAATTTCACGTTCCCTTTCCACACACACGAGTCATTTTTTTCTTTCTCTGGATTGCCGCCCACTTGAGAATTCTAAATTCCGCACAAAAAAACTCCCAAACTCCACAGAAGTTATGAAAGTGGAATTGTGGATATGGGACGAAGACTACAGTCAACATAAAAAATAATTTGAATAGCAAATACCCCGCAAAACAAAGTAAGTGGGAGCGCTACTCCGTACCGTTTTCTCTCCCAGCTTCACGGATAAACAGTCCCTGTGGAGATGAAGAACACGGTCTACAAACGCTTGTTTACTCCAACTCCAAATCCAAATCCACGCTCCAGTTCCATTCCACCGATAATATATTTTTTTAAGGAGGTGGAATGGGATGCAGTGGAGTGGAGTGGAGCAAAAAAATCTGGAGAAAAATTCTAATGGACATTTGGTTAGGGACCATGGGATCCTGAAGAAAGACACCGGATGCAGTAGTGCAACTAAAAAAATATTCTCAGAGGATAACGTTTTAGTGTTCGTAGTTTGTGTTGTCCACACATCTTGCCTTGGAAATTTACGTGAAATTTGCAAGGGAAAGTGGTGGTTTGGTTTGGTTTATCACTCAACTCAACTCAAACTCGAGGATTCTGGTTCTGGTTCTACTTCGAATGGATGTTGAGCAGTCATAAAAAATGCAGAAAATACAAAAATGGTGTGAAAATGCGAAATGTTCTAAAAGAACTAGGGGTTTTGCAATGCTAAAATTTCATACATAAATCAAATCGCACGATTCTATAGAGAAATTCGTTTTTAGATTTTTGCTTTTCTTCTTCTTTTTACTCATTAACACCATCACGTTATCTTCCCATCATCAAGGGCAAAGTAAAGTGGAGTTTTTTTTCATAAGAAAAGTGTTTTGGCTGAGAGGTGAAATTAGTGTTTTTATTGAATTCAACGACTAAATCTGGACTGCTGTAATTGAATAATTATTCAATTGAGTTGAAATTAAAATTGTAAAATGTCAGATGACTTGATTTAACAGGTTTGGACTCAAGCTGCTTGGCGTAGTTGATTTTAAATCTAAAAAAAATAGGTCGGTCAACAATTGGTCTAATTGTTGTCTTTGTGTGATTAGCGCGAAATTTTTAGGTCAAATGTCGTAGATTTAGTTTCAAGTGGAAATTTCGAAGGACAATTTATTTCTCGTCGTCGTCAATGAGTAATCTCCCGTGTGTACATAAAATCATAAGGCCGCATAAATGAAACGGGACTTCAAAATATTCACTTTGAAAATTTCTTAATTTTCGCAAATTATTTAATAGTTCAAAATATTGCAAAACTAATTCCTTTTTCAGTTTTCCACTCAAAATCACCGCTAAAAATGTTCAAAATACAACTATTTTATACTCTCAACTTAACAAAATTAATGCTTCACCTAGGTATCCTACCTTATAGAAAATTTTGAACTTTCTTCTCAAAGAAAGTTCGCATCACATCACATCTTCATCTATTTTTTTGCTTTCCCCACGCTTTTAGGAAACAAGTGAAGCGTATGCTTTTCACCCACTCATTTTCCAACAAAAGTAAAACGCGCAGAAGAAGGATGGCTACAGCTACGGCAATGTAAGTAAGTGCATTGTCTTCCTTCACTCCTTTCCTTCTTAATTAAATCCAAAAGGGAAAAGGAAAGGTAAGAAAGAATTCAACTTAGTCTGGATGAAAGTGAAAAGTTAATTAAGGCAGAAAAAAATGCACGCCGACCGACCGACAAGACAAGATTTGCAAAAATGGAGATGCTCGTTATTCACTAATGATTTCTAGTGGATCATGATAATAACTTTAATTGCATTGCAAGAAGGAGGGAGGGAAAATGACGAGACCGCATTCTGCCACCGCTACCATACCAAACACAAACAAACGCAATTTTACAATTTTCCTAAAAAAATCTAATCCAAATCCACATCCACGTTTCACCCATTTTCTTCTTGGCTTGTCCTTGGGAATGTGGAATTCACTATTTACTGTTTTTCTAGAGAAAAAAAAATGAAGTGAGGCGTGTTAGGAATAAGTAGGAAATATTGCAAAACTTTTTAATCTTCTGTCATTTCACTGGTATGAGCCATTAAACAACACAAATCAAGTGTAATTCCCACAGGGAATGAAAGGCATGGATAATTTTTGTGTTTTACTCTAATATTAAGGGTAACGGCTAGACGACATGACATGACCTTATTTTATGACGCAAGAAATATTTCTTTTTACATTTGGAGGAACTCTAACGCCGTTAAGTTTTTCTTCTCAAGCCCAAAATCAAGTGGGATGGAATGCGTTACCTATGGTTCTGTTGCGTTGCAGAAAAATTCATGTTCTTCCGAAGCACCGAATTATAGTTTCGTTTTTCAAAGTAAGTAAAACTACTTATTTACCTGCTGAAAAGGGAAGCTCGTGATCTACTATAAATTGTGAATAGCGTCTTATAAAAAATTTCTACTCTTCCTCACCCAACTTCCGCATCAAAATTTTGACTTCCCTTCAAAAATTCTAATTCAATCGATTTAAAATGTTCTCCCATCCGAATTTACTAGTCCCGATTTATTAAAGAAATTTTGTGCTTTAAAATCTTCGTAATTAAAAAAATACCATCTTTTCGACCACATTTACATATCAAGTTCATTTAAATACCTTCCAGTGCTGAAATTTTTTTACGAAGGCGTTCCACCTCAAAGCAAGTTTAAAAATAAGTTCTCACCTTATTAATTTTAAGTATTTCCTTGTTTGTGATTGTACATCATCCGAAAGAAAAAAATCTTATTCATCACTTTTACAAAACTAGGTCATAAGTATTTCAACATTGCAATAGTATTTCCAGAGGAAAAGTTTTAAAATGTCAGGGCGAAAATCCAATCCCTTCCAAGGAAAAATGACTTCATTTTACCATACCAAAAAAAACTTGTACAAATTTTCCTTTTTTCTCACCTAAACTATAATTTCACATTCCCTTACTTCAAAAATTATTCATTTCTTTACTTCCTCCCACATCACATCACATTACATTAGATCACATCACAAATCCAAAATTGTATGAAAAACTTTTCACCTTGAAATGAATGTCCCTTGATTCCTTTAAATTGAGTTGCAGCTAAAGAACATGAACACTACTAAACTTAATAAAAAAATCTTCTTGTCGACGTTCAAGTCGTTCATATGCAACTTTCAACTTCACCTTATTTTATTTTTTCAGCACATTTCATTTCACATTTCCATAAAGTGCATTCCCACTATTTTTTTTTCTGGAGATAATCCATTCCAAACCAAACCAAACTGGGTAGGTTACCGTTGCATGCATTTCATTTTTTACTGACATGTCATTCTCGTTTCCTTAAACTTTTTTTCTGAAATGGGAAAAGTTTCTTTATTTCCGACTCCGACTTTTATTCCTCCTCCACCGAAGAAAAAGAAAAAGAAACGCTTTTTCTTTTTTTTAACTTCGACGCCGTAACCTCTTATTCTAAAGCTGGTATACTCTTAAAAGCTAAAGCAAAGCGAAGACAAAAAAGGAGCATCATTTTCTTTTTTTTATCGTCCTTTTTTGTGACCAAGCAAGATCCAAAGAACTAATGTCTTCTACACTCACTGAAACTTAAAAACTTCTACGAAGAACATTGACTTGACTTTCTCCAGTTTTTCTCCAGTCCATATTATCTCGATGTATTTATGTCCGTGTGAAATTGTCCATTTGGAATAGAATTGGAATGAAGATTCACATTTCCCAAAATAAAATCCAGAGGTCCCTTTTAGTCGTTTTTCTGGAGAAAAAGCCAGGAATTTTCAACCTTTCTCCAACTTAATCTTATCTAAAGACGACGACATCGTCTCTGAATCTGGATGGATGGAAGGAATTTGGAAAATAATTTTGTTGCACTGGAGAATGGAATTGGAAGTGCAAATTTTCGACGCCACAAAAAAATTCTAAATTCCAGATTAATTATAATTAGTTGGAGAAAGCACTGCACTACTTTCACCAAAATATTCAAAATCCTCTTCTTCACCCATTTTGAATTTGGTTTTATTTTTTGTTGTCGTCAACTGGAATAACCTTCTGGAGAACTGGAATAACATGTTTTTATCCCCAAGTCACTTTGACTTCAGTTGGACTTGGAGAAAATCCTTTTTTCTTGAAAGACGGCAGGAAAGCTACTGAAAACTGGGAAGGATACAGCACAAGCCTTACATAGTCATAGCGCCACTGCTACTCCTATTGCTAGCAAGACCGAAACCAACTCTGCTTCTGACTCTGACCGACGCATACGGGGAAAACGAAGGAAAAGAATGGAGTTTTGGAAGGTTTTTTTGTGAAAATGGAGACACAGTGAAAGAGCTAAAGCCAGGCCACATGTTCTTCTTCATGTGATGCTGAATGGTGATGTGATATGTTCACTATTACTTTCGCCTCCAGAAATATAATATCGAATCCTAGAACGACCTACAAAAAATTTTTTTCCTCCCTCCTCCACTCCTTTTCAGTCTAGAAACGCAAAAGACGAAGAAGAATCACAATCACAAATGCAATTCATAATGCATTGCTTTGCAGAAAAAAATATGAAGAGGAGAGAATCCTTTTGTTTTTCTCTGACGATTTGTTAAATTTTTTGACAGAGATGTAATTACAATTATCCACTGGGTTTTGGAATCAAAGATTTTTTTTTGCCAATTTAGCAAGATCAGAAACAATTCATAATGCGAAGATTGGACGCCAGAAAGAAGGAATCCGACAAATTCGCATCTTTAAATGTGCCATTTTAAGAATTTTTGAGACTTGGAAATTTTTGCGACGTGAATTGTTTTACAAACGATTAGAAGTATTTAATAACGGATTTTCAGCATAGATAGTGAAATTTTTAACGATTTCCGCGAATAATTGCAGCGGTTAATTTAAACGCCATTGACTAAATTTTTTAGTCTTCTGATTTGTGCAGAAATTCACATATCCGCTACTTCATTCAAAGTTTTCTTCCGCTAAAATCCTTTTCGAAATCTCTGCTATTTTTTGATGCATCATTTATTACAAGTTTCCACTTTTTTAGTTTCATCCAGCTTCCATTTTTCATGGATGCTGTCTTCTGTCGGAATATTTTTTTCCGTAAAACATCACTTAAAATTCACATGACTTTAGACAAAACTTGGACTTGAGTTGACCATCATCGACGTCGGTTACTAATAGTCGCAGTGGCAGTAGTTAGTCGTGACTAGACTTCACTTAACATTGTATTGACTGGACTTGAATTCTACTGGAAATTCAGGAGGAAATCGTTTTAATTTCTCCAGAGGAAAAAAGACGAAGAAGCACTCACACTCACGAACACAAACGCAAACGCAGTCTTTTCCAAAAGACCTTGCTTGCTTCAATGAAGAGTGAAAGTAATATCTCTTTTCTCTCCAGAATATTTTTTTTTCTCCAGAAAATGTCCTTCCCAGAAAAAAAAAAATATGAAAGGGTAGATAAGTAAGTAGATATTTATGAACGTAGATTGTGGAATGTGGATGACAATGCTAATAATTTTCTTCCTTCATAAGAAGAGGAGGTGGAGAGTAAAGTGCAC
>JAHZMX010004773.1:0-15249 GCA_027743895.1 Seira musarum
GTGAGGCTTTGCCTTTACTAAAGAAATGGAACAAAAGTCATCAAAAACGGAACAAAAAAATGAGTCAGTCGACGCTGGCTGCATAGATCGTTCCATTCAAATTTATGTAACCGAAATGTGATGGCTGAAGTCGAAAATATGTTCTTTGAATCATGATTTTGACTTCAGGTCAGGACCTCGTGGTTTGCACTTAATCACTTGAAAGTGTGTTATTCAAACTTTATAATATTAATCACGAGGATTTACAAGTGCCGTTGCTTTATGTAATCTGGGAAGTTTTGATGAGATAAAAATAGTTTCTCACAATCATAATCCGTGATTAATCACATTGCACTATATATAAATGAGTTTGTGCGAGAGCCTCAATTCATATTCCATCATATTAGCTCCAGGGTAATTAGAAATAGTATAACGTCATGATTAGAATTCCAAAGCTGTTATTTGCTGCTGTTCTGGTAATTGCAATTTTTTATAATTCACTAAAAAATATTTATACTCTGACAGGTGCCGTAAATACACACGCCCAGAGTCGTTTGAATTAAAAGAATTTGACAGTTTAAATTCGGTGGCGACAACGACTTCACCTGAAATTGAATTTTCTTTTTATCGTCCATGTCTTTAGATTGGAGCAGCGGCAAGCCAAAATCTACCCACCGTTTACGAGTACTTTGCAAACGGTACAATATCCTCTGGACTTGTGGCCGCAAATGAGAAGTTTACATTTCTACCCAGTTGGCTTCAGCGTGATCCTGAAATGAAAGTCAGAGAAAACAATCGGCCATACTTGGATAGAGTGAAGATATTCTTTGACAATTTACTTCCCAAGTTGGAAGATTTAAAATTCACTCGGGGTGGATCTATCATTGCCATGCAAATCGAAAATGAGTATGCGTCCTTTGGTCCAGATAGGTAAATAATTTTTTTCCAGATTCATAAAAACTTCACTGTCCAGAAAAAAATTGTATTTGAAATTTGTTTTCTCAGGCCCAAGGAATACCTACAGTTTGTCTTGGACGTGTACAACCAAAACGGGTTTACAAATGATGAAACTTTGCACTTTACGGCTGATAATAATTTTGGAGGAAGTGGTTTCGAAGGAGGTCTCCAAGGCGTTTTACAAACAGCGAATTCCCATCAACCCGATTCCGTTTTCCAGAGATTGAGGGAACTCCAACCTGGTATGCCTTCCATGGTCATGGAATTTTATTCTGGATGGTTCAATCACTGGGGCGATGAGAAACAATCTGGGCGGAGACCTGAAGGTATCCACTCAACTCAATTAAAAAAAAACATGAGCTTACCCATTTCACTCCAATTTTTATTGCTTAATTCGCTTTAGAATTTGAGGAGCAACTAGAAATTGTCGTTGGACGATGGAATGGCTCAGTAAATTTCTATATGTTCCATGGGGGAACCAACTTTGCTTTCATGGCAGGAGCAAATGCAGATGGGAACCCTCCTTTTATTCTTGGCGATACGACTAGCTACGACTACGACGCTGTTTTATTAGAAGCTGGTGATTACACCGTAAAATACGACATTGCAGAGCGTCTCTTTGAGAAATACGCGAATCCAAAACTATCTCGTCCATCCCGACCAGCAGAATCGACGAAGAAGGCTTATCCCACATTAGGATTCCAGGAATATCTCACATATGCAGATATCATTTCCCAGATTCCAGAATCCTCAAAATTCCAGGTGGAACATCCAGTATCCATGGAGAATTTGCCAATGAACGATGACAGTGGCCAGAGTTTTGGTTACATCATCTACAGAAAAAACATGTTCATTTCCCCTAGTGACAACACAGTTTTCAAGGTCAGTTTGAAGAAATTTATTTTTCCATGGAAACATGAACATTTAACAAAAATGGACGCAGGTACATGGTTTGATTCGTCATTGAAAGAACTACTTTTGTCCATTTTGCAGGGATCCTGGCCTAGGGACATTGCCCATTTACTTGTTGATGGTCAACATGTCAATCAAAATAACATCCGATTACTGGGTCAACAGCATCCGTGAATTTCCCGTGAACGTTCTTCAAGCAGGGAACCATACTATAGATCTCTTTGTTGAGCCAATGAACCGAATTGGATTTGGTTGGGCTCATGACTTTGTCCAGCATAAGGGAATCGCTCCAATCCACGAATCCAAAATTGAAATTAACGGAGAAGAAGTTACGAATATTGAAATCATTGCTGCGGAATTTACAGGAAAGTGGATAAAATCACTACGAAACTTCAGGGAAATTGGAAACTCAACAGAGCCTTTGAGAGCCCCTGTACTCCTCCAGACAACTTTGAATATTGAGGAGGAACCTGCTGATACATTCATTGACATGAGTGGGTGGAACAAAGGTATCGTTTTTGTCAATGGATTTAACCTTGGAAAGTACTGGAAAATAGGACCACAGCAGACGCTTTACGTTCCAGCCCCACTTCTCAATAGAGGAGCTAATACGGTAATTTTTTAATGCTACTTAAAAAAATACATTTTTGAAAAAATATTTTATCATGAAATAATTCTATCGTTTTTTTTCTTTTAGATTACGGTCTTTGAAATGGTGAGTGCCCACACCGAACTTGTATTCAGTGATAAACCCAATCTGGGTGGACCACCTTTTTAAATCAAATGTTATTTTGTAAAAGTATATGTGTCTTAAGATGAATTAAAAAATTAAATTAAAGAGACTTTAACAAAGCTTCAAAAATTATTTTTTACGAAATACAAACCAAGCATTCCATAACAATGCAGACTGCTTCTATAGTTCTTTGCTTTCATCGGATTAAAAAAAATCTATTTCACATCCGCATAATGTCAAAGTCATAAAAATTCACAATTCCCAAGTTTATATCACATAACAGAGCCAATCATGATCTCAACTTTAAAAAAAAGTCTGCTTTGTTTTAGACACTCACTTTTTATGATTGATTAAATGATATTGTAAGCCTCAATGGTCACAAAACTTTGCTCATAAGTAATCTCTCCAGTCGTTTTATAAAAGACATTTTTAAGTAGAAAAACGAAAGGCAGAATAACCAGAAATGAGACGGAAAATTTTTGCAATCCCTCTTTTCCAATTACAGATTAACGCCCCCACTTTTATATGAACCAAGATTCATTCAAACGACCAGTTTGGCTATTTATATGTAGTGTATATATAATTTATAGACCGCAATAAAATTGATTTTCGAATAGTCTAACCATACCTATTTAAATCATGACTTACGAGGTCATCTTGGGATTAATTTTTCGACCACTGATGATTTTGACAGAACGTAGGTAAGTATTTGTGCAAAATGATCATATTTAAACTGCCGTTACTCAATCAGCACCCGTTTCCATTTGGAGGTAAAAAATATTTTTTCACCTCAAAATTATGAAATGCTTATGGAGATTTACATGGGAAAATCGAAGGGTTCAAAGGGTCCTTACAAAAATTTTCAAATTCCCAATTTTGCATATTTTTAATTCTTGAAATGCTTGCATGTGCTTAAAAGTGAATTTTTTTTGGACATAATTTTACTTTAAAAATCATATTTGACCATTTCTGTGTACATATTTTATGAATGAAGTACTTTTCCAGGAAAGTGCTTGTCATTTCCCCTTACCCACTTTAAAATTGAATTTTGTTGATTTTTGTATTTTTACCAAACAATTGAGAGCGTCTTTGTCCTGGAATAATTTTATGTGGTGTCATGGTTCACAAAACAAAAGTATAAATACCGTTATCACCACCATCAACAATGCACGTGAACGATGTAAGAATTCCGAATCCGAAATCAACAAAGTGGAGTGGGTCATCAATCAAATCATGAAAATGAGCCAAATCGTTCAAACATGAAATAATGAACGACATCTCGACAGTTTTGAAAATGTAGATAAAAAATGTTATTAAACTCAACTTGTGATTCATAAACAGGAGGGATATAAAAGCGGACACACCCATCATTTCCAGGTTGTGTGGCTCATTCCAGCACCCAGCAAACCTCTAATGACCATGGCTAACTGCAAGATTCACTCTATTTTGATTGCTGCTGCTGTTCTGGTAAGAATTTATAATTAATCGATAAATTATTATTTTTTATTTATAATTTTTAACCATCAAAAAATTTTTTTAATTAAATGAAAAATATTTTTGTAGCTTGGAACAGCGACAGCTCAAAACCTGCCCACCGTTTACGAATATTTCGCAAATGGTACGATCACTTCAGGCCTAGTTGCAGCAAACGAAATATTCACGTTGAACGGCAAAGAAATCCGTATAATCTCTGGGGCAATTCAATACTACCGAGTCCACCCTTCCGTGTGGCGTGATAGACTCCGTAAACTCCGCGCGCTTGGTGCGAACGCAGTGGAAACCTATGTTGCATGGAACCTCCATGAACCACGAAAGGGTCAATTCGACTATGGTGATGGAGGCTACGACCTTAGTGAATTCGCTGATCTGCTTGGATTCCTCCGAACAGCACAAGAGGAAGATCTCCTGGTCATCTTGAGACCTGGACCATATATTTGTGCGGAATGGGACTTTGGTGGTTTACCAAGTTGGCTTCAACGTGATCCGAACATGAGAGTTCGTGAAAATTACGGACCTTATCTCGATCGAGTCAAGATATTTTACGACGACCTTCTTCCAAGATTGAGGGATCTTCAATTCACTCGTGGTGGACCTATCATTGCAATCGCAGTTGAGAATGAATATGCTTCATTTGGTCCAAATAGGCCTAGGGAGTATTTGCAGTTTGTTGCGGATGTGTACAACCAAAATGGATTTACAAATAATGTAACTTTGCACTTCACTGCTGACAATAATTTTGAGGGGAGTGGATGGGAAGGAGGTATTCCTGGAGTTTTGCAGACCGCCAATTCTCACGTTCCAGATCCAGTTTTTCAAAGACTGAGGCAACTTCAACCTGGAATGCCTTATATTGTCATGGAATTTTATACGGGATGGTTTAACCACTGGGGCGATGAGAGACAGAATGGACGCAGACCTGAAGGTTTGATTGAAAATCAAATTCTCAACAAAAAACAAATTAATGAATTTTAAACTAATTCAGTTTTTTGCTAAATTTTAGAATTTGAGGAGCAAGCTGAAATAGTTCTTGGACAATGGAATGGTTCCCTAAACTTTTACATTTTCGCCGGAGGCACCAACTTTGCCTTCATGTCGGGAGCGAATGCAATTGGTGAAGCCCCATACATCCTCTCGGATATCACAAGCTATGACTTTGAAGCCATGTTGACGGAATCGGGTGACTACACTTTGAAATACGACATTGCTGCACGCCTTGTTGAAAAATACGAGAATCCCAAACTTTCCCGACCACCACGACCAGCAGAATCACCGAAAGCGGCATACCCCACATTACAGTTCCAGGAGTATCTCACTTATGCAGATATCATTTCACAGGTCCCAGCATCCTCAAAATTCCAGATGGAGCATCCAGTGTCCATGGAAAATTTGCCGATGAACGATGACAGTGGTCAGAGCTATGGGTACATCATTTACAGAAAGAACATGTTCATTTCCCCAAGTGACAATACACTTTTCAAGGTAAAAAGAATGAAAAAAGCCGTCATTACTAAAATGTATCGGAATTTCTCCCATTTGACATACATTCCTTTCCAATTCAACAGGGCTTTTGGCCAAGAGACATTGCCATGTTACTCGTCGATGGACAACACGTCTCACAATCCCCCAATGCATCCCACATTTCCGACTATTGGGTCAATAGCATCCGCGTATTCCCTGTCAATGTCCTGCAAGCTGGAAATCATACAGTCGACCTTCTCGTAGAATCACTAGGCAGAATTGGGTTTGGATATGCCGTTGACTTCATCCAACAAAAGGGACTCCCACCAAAGCACGAGTCGAAAATTGAAATCAATGGAGAGGAAATCACAAATATTGAAATCATTGCAGCGGAATTCACCAATTCCTGGGTCAAATCATTGAAAAACTTCACTCGAATTAGTAATCCTTCTGAGCCTATGAGAGGACCTGTGCTCCTCCAAACTACTTTTAACATTGACGGCGAACCTGCAGACACGTTCCTTGATATGAGCAAGTGGAACAAAGGAATTGTCTTCATAAATGGGTTTAATATTGGAAGATATTGGAAAATTGGACCACAACAAAATCTCTATGTTCCATTGCAAGTACTCAAGAGTGGAACGAACACGGTAAATAAAAATTCTTGGTTCTAAATTGAACAAGTGTTACAAATTGACATAGTTTACAGAACATTGAAAAAATATCTAACATTGCGTGTTTTATGATTTCAGGTTACTGTCTTCGAGATGGTAAATACCCACACTGATCTCGTTTTCAGTGACAAGCCAAACTTGGGTAGACCTCCTTTTCCCTAGTCTTAAAATTACAATTATGGTACAACAACACAACACTATATGGTAATGCTATATTACTTATGTACTTTTGACTATGACATGACTGGATTAAAATATATTTTTTTGGTAAAAATATAAAACTTGAAAACATTTATTACAATTTCGTTTCTCATAATCAGCATAAGTATTAGTAATGCGATATTACATTCACAATACGATTAAAATTGGAAGCGCTCATTTATTACATGTTTTTAGTTTTTACCACAGAGACATACGCACCTTCGGAAATAAATTTACTATTTAAGAATAAAGAGAATTATTTTTTTCGATTCTTCTTATCAAATGATTACGTACAAAGTGTAGATCTTATTTAAATGAGCTATCTGACCAAGAGAAATTACGGATATTTGCATGCATTTTTTACATATAACAAGTTACTCTAATGGTATTCATTTGAAAAATTGCCAGTTTTTATGGTGTGGACATAGTTCAGTCTGCTTTCATGATATTGGAAATATTGCATTTTTTAGCGTAAAAACACCCAGTTTTGAATAATCTCTACATAAGGCACAAAATATCTGATTGATAGCCTTTGGGAGTCTTACCTACCATTATTATAAAGTACATACATAATTATTCGCAAATGTACTGATTTCTGTATTTTAAAATGCACCATAATAATTTATCAGGTGTAAATAGCGCTGCGTAATTAATCACATTCTATTCGACAAGATAAGACGATGAACTTAAGTTAATAATCTGAAAAACTGTAAAAAAAGCTCCGTGAGTGGGAGTAGTATCAGGCATCCTCATCAGCCTTGTAATGACGATACTCCGGCTTAAGTTCCCACATATTTTTGTGCGGATTCTTAACGCAGTAGTTGCAAACCTCTTTGAGGACTTCTTTCAGGTAACCCTAAAAATTTTTAAATACATTTCAATTTCATTACAGCCTTTAATTTAAGCTTGATAAGTAGTTAATATTTGACTTAAATAGCAATTAAGTTATATCATGGATTTGGGTATAAGGCGCTATTACGAGACTTAATATAAATTACAAAAGAAATTATCTAGCGATTTCTAAAATAGTAACTACGATAGAGTTAGTTATATTTCGTGATTTTTAGATAGGTATATACATACCACAGGTTGGTTTGTAATCCTTACAAGATCCTTGACATTGTAATATTGATGCTTCTCAAAGGCAGCAAACAGCATTTCCAAAACTTTATCCTTATCATCTCGAGCTTTCTTTCCTTCTGCCTTCTTTCTTTCTTCGTATTCTTTCTGAAATGGGTCATGACAACAAAATTAAAACATCATCATTTAACTATCCTCTTCAAAATAATAAAAAGAAAGGAACCCGGAAGCTAGGATTTCTCTATTTCTTACATTAATCTTGTGATCCGAAACAGGTTTATAAGCCTGGACAACGCGATCCAACTGCTGAACTTGACGGATAGGCTGAGAGGCCTTGTGAATCGCCGTTTTCTTTAGTTGCATGTAGCTCGTGTCGTACACGGGACGACACTCCAGTCGTTGATGCACCTTCCCTAGAACGCACACCTTCTCCGGATCATCCTCTTTGGCTCCTAATTGAGCAAAACATTTTAAATCAAATATTTTATATAGCGGAAATGGATAAGCTAACTACACTACAGCGGCTTCATTGAAAGGAATTGATTGTGAGCAAAAGATAGTATTTTAATTGAGACTGTATTTATATTAATGTCGAACCATATTCAGTATCCATAGCCACCATGGTTTGATTGGTTACAGGAGCAGCAATCAAGTCATGCTCTTTTGGAATATCATCCTCGCCCTCCTCCTTTGCCAACAAAGTTGCTTCACTCAAGCTCAATGTGACCTTTGGCTTCCCACCTGCCGGTGATTTCATGATTCTCAACTTTCCTGCTTCCGCAGTTCCAGGAATCCTGTTCCACCGTTGAGCAAGGTACTTTGGAACCTTCACAAAAAACCAACAGGAAATGGTTAATTTAGCATAACTAATTACTTATTCAAAACTGAGCGGATCATTCGATTTAAAAAGTCCGTTAAAACCTGATTGAGAGTGCATCAAGTAGTGCAATTGACACTACTGTAATTAATAATTAATAAATTAATTTTTATACCTTGACAAGCCAGATGCCACGGTTCACAAGAGTGAGGTCGACTTTCGAAGAATGACTTACGGACGATCCCCCACCGGCACCGGAACCACTTCCACTAGCTGCGTTGTGACTCATATTTAATTAATGAATTATATTTTTATTCAAAATGGGATCAGGCCTATTGATCAGTCTTAATTATAATTGTAATTGTAGTTTATCATTAATTTTTCTTCACATTTCCAAAATTAATGTTATTTTTATTTAGCTCGAGAAACGAACGAACGAATGAACAACATAACAGCTGCAAGCTCCTTTGCTGACTTGACTGACGAGACGGAGTGACGTTCTGTTGTAATCTGTTCTCTGATGATGAGCAGAGAGAAACTAGACATCCACAAGTCACAAGCAAAGCAAAGCAAAAAGCTAAAGCAAAAAAGAAGAAAAGCTAAATACTTACATAGCGACATACAAAATACAAAAGTACATACTTGAGAAGTAGTAGAGTGAATGAGTGCAAAAATGGTCAATGCAATGCTGAAATGCTGAAAAGAAATGCATGGTGATGTGATATGATGGAGCTGAGGTGAGGTGAGATGAGGTGAGGCGAGGTACTGAGGTCTACCTATTTTTAGGTAGATATAATGCAAAACTAATTTGAAGAAGAGGAAAGCACATTTTGCTCTCTCGTTTGCTTGCTTTTGCTAAGCTCGAGCTCTTCTTTCTGCTCTCTCGCAGTCACATCACCCGAAATTATTATGATTTAAGTGGTTTGATTTTGATTCTGATTTTTATGATTTGATTACTATCGCAATTGCTATTAATACTATTATCATTATTATTTATAGAATTAATTGAAGATTATATATCCTAGAATATATACAATCTAAGATTTTAATCCAGATTTTAATGAAAGTGAATTAAATACTATTCTGTATATGTATTTGTTAACCTAATCTAGACTATGTCATGAATAAAAAAATACATGGAACAATAAAATACGGTTTATTTTTGAAACATTTGATCCTCAGACGTTTGTATTTATTCAGATTATTCTAAAACAACATCAGCAAAACTTGCATATCACTATTATCTTATAATAATAATATTTTANATTTTTATGATTTGATTACTATCGCAATTGCTATTAATACTATTATCATTATTATTTATAGAATTAATTGAAGATTATATATCCTAGAATATATACAATCTAAGATTTTAATCCAGATTTTAATGAAAGTGAATTAAATACTATTCTGTATATGTATTTGTTAACCTAATCTAGACTATGTCATGAATAAAAAAATACATGGAACAATAAAATACGGTTTATTTTTGAAACATTTGATCCTCAGACGTTTGTATTTATTCAGATTATTCTAAAACAACATCAGCAAAACTTGCATATCACTATTATCTTATAATAATAATATTTTACTAATTATACGTATCACTATTTATTTTCTTTTCATATAAAATTAGACAAAACACTTGATTGTCAGTACCTCGATTTGGGAATGACTCTTTCAAAACTACATTTCATTCTAATTCCAACTCAATTCTCAACTTCATCAAAATATGTTCGTTCCAAAACTAAATATTTTCATGTTTACTTATTTAAGTAAAAGATAACTACAACTTCAACAATCAATAAAAAATCATAAATTCATTCAGTTCAAATCTATTCATATTCACTTTTAAAAGTTACAGGAAACTAAACGTTTTTCTAACTTTTTTCACAAACACTTAAATTCAATACAATTAGTTCATAGCTCATATAAATTACTACATTTCAAGATTTAAATGTACAAAAATTCGGATTAATTGTAAAATATTCTTAGTTCAGCGCTGGATACATGTCGCCAGTTTGTTCCTCGTTGAGTGATGGCATTTCTCTAGGATTACCACGATTGTGATTGCGATTTCGTTCGTTCCTTACTCTCCTTTGCCCGCGGTCCAAAGTATTTCTGCCTGGACGACCTTGGCCTGGCGCTCTCCATCCACTTCTATTTTCATCATTACGTCTGAATTTATCACGACCCATCACTGCTTCACTGTACGATGTTGGACGTTCGCTTGGGGATGGAAGTTTTAAAAGTTTCTCCTCAAATTCCGTAATGCCCCACCTTTTCAACATTTCCTTCCTTCGATCCCACTCCATTTGCGGCTGCCCGACCTCTGGGTAATGTTTGGTGGGAATGACTTCAATTTCGTTACTTATTGTAACAACCTCCAAAACTCCGTAGGAGTAACGATTCGCTGTGTTTAGAGCGCAGTGCTGAATGCATTCCTCTTTCCGGTTGTGGTAGACACAGCAGAGCTCGTCATAGTAGCGATAGTTGTCGATATCTTTCACAGTTTGATCCACATGGTCCTCCTCCACAAAAAGGCCGTACTTGATCAAAGGTACTTCGTCGTTGTAAATGTAGCAGCGGTTCAGTGGTTCTCCAACTTGGCGTTTTGGTGACGTAATTGAGTTCAATGTGTCCAACTCAATAAATTCCACTTTGAATCTATCACGAATATCCATATCTCCAGGGTGTGATCTGAATACACTGGCATTTTCATTTGCCGTTGAAGCCAAGTGAGCCCAAAGGTTCAAGCTGAGAACGTGGACCTGACGCGTTTCCCCTGAAACAAATTATAAGTCATCCATAAAAAAACAATACTGATAGGAATAGCCCGGCAGAAATTAATGGAGAGAATTGAAAAAAAAAACTTACCTGAAATTTGGTTCAACCAATTGAATGCGTTGTGAATGCGTTCAAAGTCAGAGTCCAGTGAAAACACGAATAGATCCCCTTTGGCTTTAGGGGGATAGTAACTTTGGTACTAAAAACAAATCAGGAAAATGTTCGATATTTAATTTCCTGTGCTGGAAAAATAAATGAGTAATTTTTTTTTGTTGTCGAAAAAAATTTGTGCTTACCGCAAACAAAAAGCTACTGATTCCTTCCATGAGCGCATTGAGGTCCGTAAATTCTGGAGCTTCCCCACTGCCAATAGCTGGAAGGCCAAGGAATTTTCCCTTATTGAAAATTTCAGTGGACCAAGGAGCAGGAATTTGATTTCGTTCCGGAACAATCACTCTTCCAAAATTAGCAACAATCCCATCGTTCAAGCTGAATGCAGTGAGTCCAACTTCCGCCGGAAGGAAAATGCTCTCACCTTCATCCCCAAGGTAAAGGGAGAAGTAGCAAACCACGATCGCCTTCGATTTCCAGGACACGTCGTCAAAAAGTTTGTAGACGATCTCACGGTTCCTAAGTCGGAGTTTTTCCAACTCTGCCAATGTTCTCTCCCTGAAAGAAAATATCATGGAAAAACTTAGAATTCAATTTAGAAAGCAATGTAAGATTTGCAAAGTTTGACAAAAAATTATCTCACCGCTTGACAGTTTCAGGACTTTTTCCAGGTACATGTTTTAGTTCTTCGTTTCCACTTCCACCACCCTTTCCAATGCGCTCGTTGTATGCCCTCGCCTTTTCGTTGAAGCGCTCCTTTTCCCTTGGATCCAAGCGCTGAAGCATAAAAAACATTGGTAAAAAAATTATGAAGTCGTTCAAAGAGGAGAATCTGAGACTGAACATATTTCTGTCTCATTTTCTTACCAGCCACTCTTCCGAAAGTATATCAGCAACATCCTTCCATCCACCTGGGAACTGTCTCCCATTTTCCTGGAGCTTGGGACGCCTTTCCATCATGAACATGAAAAATCCGTTCTTTTTTGACATTTTCTTGTTCTTTTTTCGAGAAGTATTTTCGAACTTGGTTCCGCTCACTCCTCCAGCTTTACAGAAGATGCCAAACGTAGGTTCTATGCAACGAAAGAAAATTACAACAAAAAATTATTTTGTTGAACAGAGGAAAATAAATTATGAACTTGGGAAACTCCAGAGAAATAATGATTAAGAAAGTTTACCGGACTGTGGAGGTGGTGGTGGTCTTTCCTTCTCTGAGTCCACTGAGTTACTGATTGACGAATTTGGGGTGGGCCCGGCTTTTATAGGCACCTGGTTGCTAGGGATAGGGCCAGGTGCAGGGCTGGAGAGGCTTTTCTTCTCCCTTAGACGATTTAGAAGGTTACAGAAGTCATTTTCCCATTCTTCATCATCTTCATAATCATAATCGTAGTCCGAACCAGGGTTGAAGTAGGTTGTCATTTTAATTATCGAGTCTGCTTGTATTGCAGCCACAAAAATCCCTCAAGTGGACAATTAAGTGGGTAACGCGTGGAATGTGAATTGATAAGGTACCAGGTACCTATCAAGTTTTTCTAAAGGTGCGTAAGTCTGAAGCAAAGGAACAAAACGGAAGCAAAGTCGTGTCGGCAAGTGGAAGAAATCAAAACCAAAAGCCAAAGAACAATTGATGTTGGAAAGCAAAAGAAGAAGGAACAAAAAGAAACAACGCAACAGAATTGTGGCCAAAGTCCAAGTCGAACCGAAGCAAAATTGGAATGAAATGAATTTGATACGAAACGAAAGGAAGGAAGCCAGAAGAACTTTCCAGAAGTTGACCTGTAGTAATGCAATAGTGCATTTACATACAATATTCATCACATCGGATTCGAATCAAAATGCTAAAATGAAAAGGAATTATGTACATAAATTCTATTTGAGAACGTCAGACATATTCGAGTTGAAGAGAATACATATTTCGTATTTGTACTTACTATGCAAATAAGGCACTTCCGTCGCTATAACGTTGTTGCTTGCCTGCGCTATGCTGTTGTAAGCCGAATCAAACGTTGCCATTTGCCATGTCATGCATGGGCATGATGAATGATGTGATGGGATGATTTTCATTCCATTCGTCTTTGTTGCTACGACACGACAGTGTGTGATGTTAGCTGAACGATTTCAGGGACTTTGATGTGCCCATTAGTTCGCCGTCGTCGTAACAGTCGTAAAGTAAGACAGTCGTAGTTAGAAAAACGAATACGAATAAAACAGCTATAGTTACATTATATTGAGCCATCATGTCATGTCATGTCATGAATCATCATCAACTTCTTCGACCAAGTTAGTCATGAAAACCATTTGCACAGTAATTATGTAAACCCTATTTACATTTGCTTATTCGAATCGCTTTAACCACAAATATGTACAAATGCGTATAGGTAAATTATGATTCGTAAGTATGTTTCGTATTCATGCATTTGTTTTGCTAATTAAAATGTGATTTTATTGAACCCAGAAAATGACAAATTACATACATATATAGTTTTAGTAATACCGAAACACAGCATTTTAACACAATCAATAATCAATAGTGATTGATCGCAAATCTTAAAAACATATTCTTATTATCGTCACTTGCAATGACGCAATCTAAATCTACTGTGATTTACTAAAACAGGTGGAATAAATTAAATGTTTTCAGAATGGCCACTGACTAACTGACCATTGAAGAACGGAAAAAAATCGAATGTTCTTAAGTCCTAATCCAAATCTAAATGAAAATGTTTTTCTAAACTTTTGAACACCATTAAATGAATTTCAATTAAATTGAATATGAAGAAAACGTATCCTATTTGCTTGCTTGTACCTATCACTTACACTTAAATCGAAATTTTCCAATCGATTATTCTGGTATAATTGTATCTTTGTATCTTATGATTACTTAACTGTTAAGATTTAAATTAAAAAAAAAAAAAAACTAAAACAATCAAACCGCATTTCATAAAAGCTCCATTCAGATTGTAAGCATTGCATTGGCTCTTTGCCGAGTTCATGTAAATGTTAATTTAAGGGAAAAGATGGACATTTCTGTTGTTACAATTTATGTACTACTTGGGGGATTGCATATCATCGCATCGCATAATCAGATTAATCAAATCAGTCTAGCTCGAGCATCAAGTTTTTTTTTCTTATCGGTCCGGTTCCGGTTAACCCATGGAATCTGAATTGAAGTGCACTAACTCTTGCAGTTATCTAAGCTTCGAGTATAAAAATGCTTCCTTTGTCACATTATGAGTTTGATGCCTTTCTCTTCAATACACTTATAAAACTCCAAATGCCACTTTCAAAACTTTCCCTCCTCCAAAGTTCCCTTCATAATTAGATTCATTTTTAAAAAAGATGACTCTTTCAGTCACACTTGAGAACAATCCCCGAAAAAAATGTTCATAAAAAGTATTTTTAAATTGCGTAATGTACATAATTAGAGCTTTCGGCTTAGTATTGTTAAATTGTTTGTGATACGAGCAAAAAAATTATGGTATTTCTTTCCATTGAGAAATTATTAGAAAAAACTTGTTTCCTTAAAACACACTCCTAATTAAATAAAATTATATGACTTTACATACATACTTTCTTATAAATACCTTCGTACCTATATACTTATACAGAGCGATTCATTTAACTAAAAAAGCTAATTTTTAACTTATGTATATGTAGTGCAATAATTTTGCTAACTAAATCAACTGAAACTAAAATATGTAGTTTCTATTTCTCTCGTCCAGATATTTTTTAAAAAAATCAGTTTTAGAAGTAATTTTGTCAAAAGAAAATTGTACAGAAGGGATTAAATTACCTAGATACCTATTACCTATTATTATGGCTTATGGCATGGCAAATGCAAGGTAAACTGGTTCCAAAGAATAAAGCGTGACATAGTGCAGAATTTTAACATCTTTTTGCATTCAATTCTAACCTAACCTATCTATTTTAATAAAAATCAAGTGCGTCTTATTATTTCAATATAATGGGTAACGTGTAAACTCCTACTTTTGCGGAACTATTGATTCTGAATCTTAAAACTGATGATTTTCTACCACAGC
>JAHZMX010004774.1:0-11716 GCA_027743895.1 Seira musarum
AGATCTACAACATATGAAAAATTCAGCAATTTTCACCGAAGGCCACCACGAATAAGGGACAGTGCCATATCCTTTATTAGTTAATTGCTGTTGCTATTTTTCATTTCTAGTGGCTGGCGGAAAATTGTTAATGTCAAACGCAAGCAATTGAAAGGGATTGATAAAAGCAATTTTAAGAAGTTATATGGCCCATTATAACAATTTGTACGGCTTTCGGCTGTTGAGTGTTAAAAAAGTTTAAATTTACAGTTTCACAACAGTCTCTGAGATGTTATGACGGTACTTTAATAGCTTTCTACCATTTAGCGATAATTTTTTTTGAAACAACAGCCTTACCAAGCACCCAAAGCACAACAATAGTAAACTACCAGGTCTTTTTCACTGCCGCTAAACAACCTAAACTGCTAAAAAGTTATTGATCGGACAGACGGACACATCGAAATCAATACCCTACTGATGGCTCAGTTAAATAATGTGAGAATACCTCAATCAATATTTGTTGGATCGCGTGCATGTCACTTATTTTAGAAAATGAATTCAAATTAAGTTAAAAAAAATATTTGAATGGATACGGGTGTAGCCATAAAACCGATTGAGCTGCGGAATTTCCTAAAGTGTCTTGCTATTATGTGTTTGGTTGGCTTCAGATGGCTCGCTTATGAATTTTTACAAAATAAAACGTGAAAGACCAACAATCGCTATTTAGTTGCTTGCAAAAGTTTGAAGAGAGCAATCGACGCTGAAGCTCTTTTAAAGCCAATAAATGGAAAATCCTGCAGTTAAACCTCGTTTTTTAAAACAGTTCTCGTTTAAGGAGCTGTTGGTTTTTGCTACGGCATTTATTTTGTTTTGCAGTTATGTTGGTAAATTTATTAAAAGAAAACTGGCTGACAAAGGAAAACTAGACGTCTATAAGGCATTTAGGGAACTTCCAGGACCGTCATCAATTCCATTACTAGGGATTCCCTGGAGGGCACTTTGGGATCAAGGTAGTTGTTTTATTTATTAATTTATTTGTGAAGATCAGATCTAATTAGTTTTGCATTGCAGATGTTTTACCGATTGTGCTGGAATGGTCCAAAACGTACGGCACTTGTTACAAGGTCAACCTCCTACGCAAGGACTACGTCTTTGTTACATCGCCAGAAATTATTCGAGCAGTTTTGACTTCAACTGACTTTAGTCACTTGGACAAAACAAAATTGCAGCATTCACTTCTCCCGGAACCCCTTGACAGCATGTTTAGTAATGCAGGTAATACTATTCATCCATCCATTGAAATACCTACTGCTACAGTTTCTTCCTGTCGAGGTTAATCGTTATTAAAATAACTACAATTTTATCTACAAATATAACCCAAACTAGTGATCAATTATTATTAGGATCAGGGTTTTATTTTTTCCCCATTTGGCAAAATTCAATTTAGTTCGGAAAAATAAATTCTTGCCAACTTGCCCCATTGGTCATTTTTAAATTCCAACTTTTTCCGTAACATGAGAATCAAAGGCTAAATCGTTTTTTCAAACACAAAAATAAATATTTCTATATATTCCTGAGTGTCTTACGTCACCTTGAAATTTTTTATCCGTTTTTTCACGTATATAATTTGATTTTGAATTGGAAGCGAACTGAAAACAATATGACTCATGCCAAAAAATGCTACTTCTCCAAAACAAAATCATTGAACCTATTACTTTTCTAAATTACCAAAGTTAAACTAATAAAACTACTATCTATACAACACAATCGAAAGAGTCATAAAATTTTTGAACACATTACTAGAACGGAATCGAATGAAACTCGCATTCATTTTTCACTATTACGTAGCAAAAACTTAACCGATTTTTAAACTTTTATCAGGTGAAAAATGGAGTCAGAGGAGAACAATGTTGAACCATTTATTTTCCTACAAGTCTCTTCGAGAATACAACAAAAGCTTCAGCAAACATTCAGCAAACTTTGTTAAAAATCTTGATAATTTATTTCTTGATGGGAAGGTCCACAGTGTTTTCAACGAAATCAGCATGTGTATTTTCAAACAGACCTGTGGTAAGTAATAGTACTTTACAAAATATGTAAATTCCAACTTTATTTACTCTTTTTTGACCTTCCTAATTCAGAAACATTGGTTGGAGTAGACATCTCAGAAATGGAAGGGCAATACGACAAAACGTTTGTTCAATGTGTACATGGGTGAGAAACTTGTAACTTTTTATTTACTTTGAAACTTTATTTTTAAAAACGCAATCGCCACTTAGGTTTTTCGAAATGATTGCGTCTCGCATTCATCAACCATGGCTATTGAATCCAGCCTTATATAATCTCATTTACGGAAAGCAGTTTAACGATAGTTCACATATGATGCGACAGATTTGTCAAATGGTAAGCATTTTCCTGAAAATTACTATGGATGCCATGCTTGAATTACTGATGAAATAATAAATGATTTTCTTAGGTCACTCAGCATGAAATTGAAAAGATGAGGTCGTGTAACGCAAATCTTTCGGATGATGATGATGGAGACTCCAGCCGCAAATCAGTTGTAAGAACGATGCTAGAGAATGGAGAAAGCATGGATACCATTTATCAAGAAGTGTGCGCAATGTTTATTGCTGTACGTGGCAAAGGTCCTTTACGGTTACCAAAAAGTTATGAAAGAAAAATTTATTGAAATTTTATTTTGGTTCTTACAAAGGGTTTAGTAACGACATCAATATCTGCCGAGATGTTGCTTTGGTTATTAGCCCTTCATCCGGAATACCAGGTTTATACACAAAATATTTCCAGTACATTTAGTACGAAATTCTCCTGAACTAATAAAAACATTCCTACAGAGAGCGTGTCAAGAAGAGATTGACGCTATATTCAAGGACCCGTCAAAATATCATGACGGCATCTTAGAATTTGATGCCCTTACCGAATTAAAGTATCTGGAACGGTGTGTACTTGAAGGACAACGGATTTACCCTGGAGGGACATTTGCAAGAAGACTGGATACTCCATTAAAAATAAACGAAGACTTAGTCTTTCCCTCTGGAATTAATGTGATCTTCATACCCCATACAATTCATCGTAATCTTGTGTAAAACCCAAATGAACAATTATTTACGATTTACAATAGCCTTAATATAATTTTTTATTGCTATAATTTTTATTCAAATCATTCTAGCGATGAAACTGGCAATGATGGAGTTGAAGGTTATGGTCGCAAAAGTTCTTCGAACTTTTGACGTCAGCACAACTGACAAACGGGAGGATTTAAAGTTGGTGTATCAAACGGTTGCACATCCAGAAAAGCCAATCAACTTCATACTCACAAGGAGACAAAATGTCTGAAAACACTTGAATTAATAAATCATGAATAAATTCAACGATAGTATGGATAAATTATATTGCATTCGTATATTACTTAAAATTTTCCACACTTAAGTACATTCGTTCGTTATTTCTGGTAATAAATGTTTGATAATCGTAGCCGTCGAAAGTACAATATTGTTTTGTTGCTAGGGTTACTTGATTGGTTAGTAGCTCAAGTGACTTATTAAAATGAAATAGTGATTTGGAGCCACTATTTCCAAGCTTAAAGGAAAATGAGTCGAGTACATTTAGAGAGCAGGAGATTCAAAATTCATTCATATTCACATTTCTTCGTCTTTGCCAACTGCGTGGGATTCCGTATTCAATAAGGACTGGTCACAGTAAAACTGTATTTGAAGCGGATTCCCCTAGAATACAATATATTAATAAATCTCATAGAATTTCTGCTCGGATGGACTAGTCCGGCAATTATTTCACTGCATTGTTGGATAAAACAAAAAAAAAGATTTAAAATTATTCTACATGATTCTAATGCTCATCGCCGTTACATCAGAGGCATTGTTTTTTAGTAATATTTGGAATTATATGTTTGATGTCATCACAATCATCGAAAGTCAAAAACAAGTTTTTGCGGTTTCACCAAGAAATTAAGGTTAAACAAGGATCTTTTAAATGATAGGAATATCCATTTTGCCAATCGTATTTATTCATCTCGGCTTGAAGTGAAAATTCAACCATCTCCTGAACTCTTAAAATCTCTCTTAGAATCTTAACGATTTCATCCCAGAATTTTAATTGCAGAAACCAACTCAATGGAGTATGTGAGCACCCCTTCCGTGCAATATAAGATGATCCAGATCCATTTCACACAGTGAGAGTGCTGGGTTACCAAATGCCAAAAGCAGAGAGTGTCAATACAAAAATATACTACGGTGATGTGTTGCAAATGATGTTTACTCTTTTTGGTAATCACTCCACGTAGAATTTTCAAATCGCTTAGTTCCTCTGGCCAAATCTACAACCAAGTGATGAAGATGACATGAATTTAGAGTAAGTCTCTGGGTTTGAGCATACCATATTTGATACTTATTCTCTCACACAATGTTTCCCTGGCGTTATGGACAAAAATTGATGTTCCGTTTTATGTCTTACCTGCATATAGGTAAGCATGTAAAGCATCCTTAATTAAACTTTTTCAGCCTGACAAATAAAGCAAGTTTGATTTAATTGTCTTGGGACGATTGGATCATTTAATTGAAGCAAAGAATTTTTAAACTCATTTGGCTGATCAGACGTTAACCTTTATTTGGATTTTCTTATATATTCTCGTAAAGGATTTGTGAAGACTCAATTGTTATTATTATTATGGCTATTATTTCGTCTTATAAATCTAGGTAAATTTGTAATTCGTCCAAAGTTTATATTTGAGTAACTCGGATCCCTGAAATGGGATAATAAATAAAATGTGGGTTTCAGAATAACATTAACATCGTTACATTTCCAGCATGTTCTTTACAACAACGAATTTTTTAAAACGTCCTTAAAATATTTTTCAAAACAATACCATGAACAATCATATGTAAGCCTAATTTTTTGTAGTGTAGAACTCAACTTTGGTTATGGGTGGGGCAAACACATTTTCTAACCTCTGTGCATTAAGGTTGATATTGTCCAGAGGGAAATTATATGTTGCAGGTTCTTTAGAGAGTACAGCTCAAAAACCCATTGAGATATTAATGAACCAATGCTTACGCCATTCTTCTACCGGTTCCTAAATACTTTCATGCTTTAGGTATTTGAATTCAAACCAAATAATAATGTTGTTCGTACGTAAAATTGCTCTAATAAAACCCTCATTTTGTTTAATAGATGGTTTGGCTATGAGCGTTTTAAACTTCAAATATAAACACAAACTCTTCCATCTAAATATAGCCTTAAGCAAAATTAAGGCAGAGATGTTCATATTATATTGTGTTAGACTGGTTTTATTACTTAATTATGCAACTTAAAATCAACTTCAGCTACCTTTAAATTGCTATCACTTCCTGTTTGTAGAATCCTATATAAATTGAGAGACAGAAGGATTCTTAATTTGCACTTCCGTTAAATTATTGGAAGCCAGAGTATCCTTATTGTATTGAATACCACATTTAGCAAAGTAGGACGTGAAAACAATTTTTTGTGCTAGCCCGGTTGCCAAATTTGGCCTTCAATCAACAAAATAAAACTCATGTCACCAATTTTTTTAAAACATTGTTTTGCTATTTGTGACAAAACTCACTAATTTGATTATGATTATATAGTGAGGAAATAAATTTAGGAGACCACTATTTTCACTTCAGTGAATCCGGTGTACGGAATTACCTAAATTGCTTAATCGAGACAAAACTCACTAATTTGATTATGATTATATAGTGAGGAAATAAATTTAGGAGACCACTATTTTCACTTCAGTGAATCCGGTGTACGGAATTACCTAAATTGCTCAATCGCTTGTACATTTTCCGTTTGCTGTTTACATTAAAAGCCATAGAATTTAATGGAGAACCAAATTCATAAAACCGTCGTATTTTTTAACACATTTTTGGTGTTGTTGCGATGCGATAAAGGTAGAGGAAGAGTCACCATATTATACAGAAGATAAATGATTAAATCTTGAGCAGAAAGCACAGCGTCAAAAAAAAGTGAATTTGATTTCTAAAATAAAAGGGGAGATGCTAAGCCAAAGGTTGAATAAGTTTTTGCTAATTCTAGCAAAATTGACATACAAGCTGAGAGCTGCGCCGTACAAATTCAACAAACACACCGAAGCGTTCAGCACAGATCTGTCAGCTATTCCAAAAATAAATCAAGCCTATAATCTAACCATTCTCTGGCAGTTTCTAAGCTTCCTTCTTGCCATAAAGTACTACAGAAGAAATGATATTGAGAGGTTTGTTTTGACACTCGCATACTGGATTATTGGATCTGCAGCAATCGGGTTGTATTCCACATTACGATGGTGTTACGATGATTTCTGTCAAATGGTAAATACGTTACTGAAATTTTCTCGCCACCTTCAAAGTAAGTAAACATAAAGAACTCATAGAATTTAAAAACGAAATTGGTCTCATTAAAAATTGACACAAAATAAACGCAAAATTAGTTTACATTTGCAATATTTATAGTTCTGACCATTGTAATAATGATTTAAAAGAATTTTTTTATATTTTCTAGGAAATTTTATGCCAAACTTTGACCCAGAAACCAGCATTTATAACCTCATGCTTGAGGGAATTGTCTTCACAATCTCCACATTGTTTGTCCTAATGGCCATTGTATTAATAATAATTGTGTATTTATAATCCAAAGGGGTTCATATTTCTCGGTGACTACTTTCCTGACAAATATTTTTATCCTCCTGTGCAGATTGTTGTGTGACTATTTCACGGATACATTATTTTGTGTGTAACTACTGGCATGGCTTTTGTTTCAAATGGAGTTCTCATTTACTTTTTCTACTTGGCCCTAATTTATTCCAGAGAACTTAGATTCAACCGTAAGACATACCTTACTAACGACATATTGAGAAGTCCTACAAGTATTCGATGGTGCTACAGGGCAATTCAGGTTTGTAACGCGCATGCCATGAGCTTGGCTGGTAAATTTCTAGCCATTTATCATGGTGGCATTATCCTTTCATCAACCTTCTTGAATTCAACTTTAATATTGTATTGGAGTGATATGCAACTATTGAGTAAATTTGTTTTACTTGCGGCAAGTGTCTTGTTTAACTTTGGTTGGAGTATCATTCTCCTGCAGGGTAGATTTCTGTACACCAGTGGGAACAAACTACTTTCGTCATGGAAGCGGAAAGATTGGGGATCCAAAAATGAGAACCAGGAAATGGAAATGTTTCGAAAATCATGCAAACTTGTGTTATTAGCATACGGAAAGCAGTTTATAATTCAAAAGAGGACCTTCTTTAACTTCTGCAAAGGAATTACGAGAGGAACTTTCAAAGCCTTGCTAACATTAAAACGACATCGTTAAAGGTGGACGCTTTGAAATGATCCAAGAGTTTTATTTACTCATATGTCATAGAGACGCTAATAGACATTCGAATCAGAGAATAAAAGGTTCAAAGAATGAAAATGAGTTCGCGTCATGCGTCATAATATTGTTCGTAACTTTTTACGGTTTTGTGTTAGCAAAAGGAAGACCTTCTTCATGGTAGTGATCAAATTTACATTGGTGAACGAGTGAAACCTTTTATGCAAATAATCTGGACATTAACCTAACCTTCAAAGGTATGCATTTTGCTAAGCGCTGTTAATATTTCTTTTATCACTATGCTATTACTCAAATATCCTTAGCAAAAAATAAGTATTTGATTGATGATGATTGGAATGATTGAATCTGGACTAGTTCAAACCATTTGATTTTCCCTCAAGTAATTTTTTCCCTCAAGTTTTGATATGTTTTTCAATTAATACTTAATTTCAATTTCAATACGTATTTAGATACGCCAACTACGTTATGGCTTCAAATACTTACTGAAATCTAAATAATCTATGTACTTGAAATTCCATAAATGAATCAGAAAACTTTGCTTTAAACACATTTCATAATAAAGTTACTAAATATCTATACTTCGAAGTATGTAAAGGTGCATGTCTAAATACTTTCGTATTCATATCCGGATGTATTTGCAAAACCCATGAGCTAGAAGGCACAGTGGCAGAGGTTTAGCCTTTAGCCTGTCCTTCTGTCGTTAAATACAAACATATTTTAGGTTTCTGATTTCAAGCCAAATAGTGTTGTTGTATTACGTTAGTACAAAAAATCACTACTCGTGAAACCCTTATTACTTGCATATTAGATAGTATATGGCCATAAGACCATTTAATCTTAAACATGAACTATAATAAATAAACTATAACATCCCATAAGAATAATTAGGGACGAAACAAGGATAACGTTCAGCTTTTAAAATTTGCTATAACTTCCTGTCATTAAAATCGACAGTAAATTGAGTTGGAAGACCTGATAATTTTCTCTTCCGCTGTAATATTAGAGAGTAGTGCATCCGTATTATATACCGTATATACCGTAGCAATGTAGAACGTTCAAAAATTTATGTTTGTTATTTCGGGGAGCGGGAATTACAACAACCTATTTTGCAATTTAAGAACAAAACTTTTAACAACTTTGCTTCTTATGACTATGACTGCTTCTTCTTCTTTATGACTATGACAAATATTACTGCCATTACATGGTACAGAGGGCAGAGTTTCACTATCATTAACTTACTCGCCAAAGTTCTTTACAAAACATCACCAAAGTCTGAGGGAAAGGCGGAGAAATTATCTGCTCGGACTGCCGAACGACAGAATATGGTTACTGATCCAATGAAACTGGAACAAAAGTTAATATATTAGTCTGCTTATGTTACCTGACTTAGCAGTTTTGGGTTTCCAACATTGAAATAAAGCTCGTGCAAGATAATATCTATAAGTTTTAATTCACGACAAACCTCGCCATTATGATAAAAATTTTGGAGCGTACTCCATTTCAGTAAATCCGGTTTATTGGCCAAATTGCTAGATTTTTGTTCAATTTCCCGACTACCTTGGAAGTATTAGAATTTAATGGAAGACAAAAATCGTTATGTTTTTGTCGTTTTAAAACAAACTTCTCAACGTTCTTGCAGTGTGACGAGAGTAAAGCAAGAGTCATCATACTGCAGCTTGGATAAAAATTTAAATTATCAGGAGAAAGCCCAAAGGATTGTGAGATATAGTGAATTATTTTACAAGTGAGAAAAATATTTCACAAACTACAAGGGAAAATGATGAGCCAAAGGCTAATTCAGTTCTGGTCTATTTTAGCGAATGTGACGTACAAGTTGAAAGCTGCGCCGTTTAAATTTAACAAGCACACACTAACATTCAGTACAGACCAATCAGCATTACCAGGGATACGTAATGCATATAATCTAACCCTTCTTTGGGAGTTTCTAAGCTTCCTTCTAGTCATAAAGTACTATAGAAGAAATGATATTGAGAGATTTGTGTTAACACTAGCATACTGGATTTGTGGTAGTGCAGCAGTCGGATTGTATTCCATTATACGATGGTATTGCAATGACTTTTGTCAAATAATAAATACATCGATAAAATTTTCCCGACACCTTCAAAGTAAGTGTACCAGCTTGAAGATTTTTTCGAATATCATTTTGAAGATGGTTTAACTGAAATAAGAAACAAAGCAACCAATTGTTTCTGTAAAAAATGATTATTAATACTGTCCGAAAATTACCTTAAATAGCTCTTCTTTTTTGCAGGAAACTGGTTGCCCAATTTTGACGCAGAAACCAGCATTTATAACGTGATACTTGAAGGTGTTCTCTTTACTTTCTCCGCAGTTCTTTTCCTATCGACCATTGTAGTAACTATGCTGTGTATTTATAATCCGAAAGGATTCATATTTATCGGTGACTTCTTTCCTGACGAATATTTCTACGTACCTTTGCAGATTATTGTGTGCATATATCACGGATACATTGCCATGGTTGTAGTTGCTGGCGTTGCTTTTGTTGTAAATGAAGCTCTCATTTACGTTTTCTACTTGACTCTACTTTTTCCTAATGAACTCAAATTCGATAGTAAAACACATCTTAGTGATGATAATTTGAGAAGTCCTGATAATATTCGACGGTACTATAGGTCATTTCAAGTTTGTAACGCGCATGCCATGAACTTGTTTGGTAAATTCTTAGCCTTGTATCATGGTGGCACTGTCATCTTATCAACATTTTTGAATTCAGCTTTAATACTATATTGGAGTGATATGAGACTATTGAGTAAATTCCCTTTACTTGCGGGAAATGTCTTGTTTAACGGTTGCTGGAGCATTATTATTCTGCAGGGTAGACTTCTCTTCACAAGTGGGAACAAATTACTCTCATCGTGGAAGCGCAAAGATTGGGGATCTGAATCAAGGAATAAAGAAATGGAAATGTTTCGAAAATCATGCACACTTGTGTTATTTGCTTACGGAAGACAGTATATTGTTCAAAAGGGAACGTTTTTTAATTACGTTAAGGGAGTTATGAGAGGAACTTTTAAAGCTTTGCTAGCATTAAAATAAAATCATTAGATTTAGATACTTACGAAAGAATTGGGATTGCTGATTTTGGCCATCGCTGCTGGCGGATACGCCATCTTTGTCTCTTAAATATTTTTTTGGCCTCGGACATCATTTAAAAAAATTGTGAATGTAAAAAGTAAGTTTGCACACACACACACACACACACACGATGCGCTGAAACTGTTGTTTAACTAAAATAGGTATATGCACTTAAATGTTTACACGTGCGATAAAATCACAACATATTTTCACGACGTTAATTCGTATAGAATCACAAGTGCCAATAAAGCAGACTCATTTTAAGGTCGCATACATCCTCTGCACTTTGTCCAACATTTTTCTTTGTTGCGAAATGCATATTTCTAATTTGAGTGTATGTAAATTCTGGAAAAGGTTTTTCAGAAAATTTAAAATTAAAAGTGTTATGATTTGATTGGAGTGTTTTCCTGTCTATAAGATAAAAAGGTTGTTTTCGTTAACATTTTGCTCAATTCAATTATATGGTTATCGCACCTAACCTGCAGTGGCACTGTGACACATGCCTTGTTTGACAATTATACTTAACGAATTTAAGCATTTTATCTAAAACGCCTAACCTTATTCGGTTTGGACTTTACAAAGTCCGGAGAAAAACCCTTTGTACAATTGGTATCACTCTTTATTTGCACGTACGTAAGAAATATATCCTAGGTTAGCCAGAAATCTCGCGAAAGTACTAAAATTTTGTCTCAATTTAATCTGAGGACAAATATCCTCAATCAACACATAAAAATACTGCCGGTAAGGCTCTTATAATTTGCACAATATATGATATGATCACAAGGTGTTTAATTTTAAACGTGAACTGAGACAAATAGCGTATATTCAGATTAATAACGCATTGGCTTCGCGTTCTATTCATTTTATCAATCTCAACCTCCGCGTTTCAGTTAGACACTTTTGGTTTAGTTAGCTCTAGTTGAGTGAAGTATCAAAAATATATTTGTATATGGAAGTTTTTTTTTTTGCATTAGGAAGATAGAGAATAAAGGAAATGCAAAAGTTTCGGAGATCTTGCAAGCTTATACTCTTAGCATATGAAAAACAATATGTTATTCAAAAGGGAATTTTATTACGTAGCTGAGCGTAGCTAAGCGAGTATTGAGATTGACGTGACCGTCTGTCCGTCTGTCCGTCTGTCTGTCCGATAACTCTCGAAAGAGGTCACCGATTGACCTCAAATTTGGAACATAGCTTCCTTGCGTACTGAGAACGAACCCTATTGTTT
>JAHZMX010004775.1:0-10732 GCA_027743895.1 Seira musarum
CCCAGTGTTCCCATGCAAGAAATAGATTGAGAGGAAATGCATTACAGGAGGTGGTGATCTTTATCGTTTCGAGATGAAAAGGAGATAAAATCTGCACACGTCGTCTTGCTTTCACTTTCCAGTCAGAAATGTTGATTTGATATGTTGGTCGGTCGAGCCGGCTCGACCACAATGTCAAACCAAAGTCCGGTTTTCGTTGAGGAACTTTTCGTCATCAGAAGAATGATAGATTCTGTGTGGACACTTAAATTTGGTTGATGAACTAAGTCATCAACGTACTTAAGGAATGCATGAACAGGACATCCTATTGTACTAAAGAATTTAAGAAAAACATAGTATCAAGAATGAAGAATTTTTACTACATATATTTATTTGGTAAATATGTATTTTTTCTTTTAATTTTAACAATTACTCTTATTACTATAAAAAAATGATGATCAGATGCCATCAAGAAAAGAAGGTAATTGTTTATGTACAATAAAATATGGTATATTTTCAAGTATTTTCTAAAAAAAAATTCTAATTATCCTAAAAAATTACGTCTGATATATATGTAGGCGCTACAATTCAATTGCTTATCATCTTACTAATCAACTAACTAATGTTCATTTAGTCTCTTCGCCTCAGCGCACTTACAATTCTATTGTTCCGGAGAAAACATGATTATTTAACGTAGCACGAAACAATTAAAAAACTACTTACGATAAATTTTTTCAACCCTGTTAAATCTATGTGAAGTTCATAATACTATCTGATGTTTTCCTTACTCTACTGCTGACTTACTTACCAACCACAGTAGTAATCAACAGGTTTTTAGGATTCAGGGATTTTTAATTCCGTGACTTATTTGTTTAAGTCAGTTCATTCAAGTGAACTGAACTTTTCAAAAATAATATGGTCTCTGATTTTTTAAATTCTGTTTGCGATAACCTTATCCAGAACTCATTTTCTTATGGAAATTAGAACTATGACTGAATATTTTATTAAAAATTTAACTGGCTGTTGGTGCATTATATTACAGGAAAAAGGTTCCCATCTTTAAATTAAATTCGGATAAATGAAAACAATTTATTGAAATTATAAGAAAATGAAAAAATTCAAGTACTTAATAACTTAACTAAGCTAATTAAAAAACAAAAACTAAATACAGGCTGGAATTTTTCAAAAAAAAAACTGAATTGAAACTATAGTCTATTTTGGAAATATGTAGGAAAACTGGAATTTTTTCTACCTAAACTGAACTGAGTCAAACTCTACTTTAAAGTCAATTTCTCTGATATAAAAGAATTTGATTACAGAAAAATAATAATTCAATGTGTCAGGCTATAGCTGGCATCCAATTACTCCATCAATCCAGTTTTTCTTTAATTCGAGAGGGAGAACCGAAGAATTCATCTAAGCTGCAGAACTTTCAGAGCTCTGCTTTTTCCGCTTCATTTGTAAAGAATAACGGTAGAGGCTGACATAAACCACAAGGTAAGACAACACACTGACATAGAAGATGAGGGCAAAGTAATTGACAGAAACGTAGTTGAAAACGATGGCGCTCATTGGTTTATCCATAAATCGGCTGATCAATGCCAATCGAATAATATTGAAGCATAGAGATAAAGTGAGCTCAGACACAACAAATGCTCCCGCACGAATAAAACGCATTGCATGACGGTCCAATTTCTCAATCGACTGAAATTTTTGAAGAGAAAATATTGAGGAAGATATACTTAAATTTTATTGCACATTTTAATAAATAATTGATTTATGCACTTACGCTGTAAATTCCATAGAGAAATCGCAATCCAGACTCAAGTTGGACTACGACGCGAATGAAAGCCAAAATATCCATGAATCCAACCACAACTGGTTCGTAATGTTCCCAGCCTTCCCCTACGTTTAAGCCAAAATTCCGTTAAAAAATTTGTAATCGGAAATAACTGTAACACTCATGATTTTAAATACCTTTTCCAAAGCAGAAAATGTTTGGAATGTCGTTCCACAGGTAGACTGTGCAATACACCACGTTCATCTAGGGAAAAAAACAGCAGAAAATTTATGGAGAAACCAGAAAAATTCATGCAGGTAAGAATTCTTTGAAATTTTCGGATCTGATTGGACTTACAATGCTGAGAGGTGCAAAAATAAACAGCAACTGCGGATGCAACTTCAAGGAAATCTTGATTTCCTCGGATCCAATTCCCTTGATTTTGGAATCATCATCTTCCTTCTCGATGGAAGTAGAAGCAGATGAGATATTATCCAGAGAAATAGTTTCTCCGTCCACAACAATTTTTACATCTCCAGTTGCTCCTTTGTTGTTGTTATTGTTATCGTCAGCCATTTTTTGAGTTTTCAATTATTTTTCTAGTTGCTCTGTCAAGAATGGAAAACTTTCAATGGAAAGTAGTGAATTATAAAAAACATTGATTTAAATATTTTCAAAAGATTTCTTGATAAATGTGATAAATGGTTTTTATTTGATATGATAAAAACCGCAAAGTTAAATTGGCCACATTAATGTTTTAAATGACTTTAAAATGATGGTTTCTCTCCGGATTTTTGGACTCCTACGCGAATTTTGTGATACCTAAAACTCTTCCGAGAAAATAATTTTATTACACAGGCAAAAATGTAAAACACACTTGAGATAAACTTTCCAAATGAAAACTGTGCTGTTCTACTTCAATGGCTATTTTTTTTCGTTTTGCTGTTGCAGATTTTATACCCATTCCGTATTGGATTCCATCATCACAATGTAGAACATCATCTCGAACGAGCTCAACATGTGTTCCCATTCCAAGCAGGTTTTACAAAGCTTGATGGAAAAAAAATACATAAAGGAAAGTGGTCGTTATTCTGTTGAGCTTTGCTAATGGGGAGATCTTTTCTGTGTGCACGTTGTCCTGCTTTCGCTTTACCTAACTGTTGCCTCTGCGTTTCTCTTTCTCCGTTATCCACAGCATCTTTTATTGCTCTGACTTGACCTTGACAATGCAATGTTCGCGAGTGCATTCACTTCGGTTTAGTATTAGATGATGTGATATATAAATTCGTTTTGATTACTTTGCAGTTTAAGTAGGTTGGGCTTCAAATCTTTTATGCGCGGCCATAGCTCGATCTTAAGTGTTACTCTCAGTTGAACTCACTTATTTTTTTAATTTATGATATTCTAGAATGTTGATGAATTAGCACAATTCCTAAGGTTTATGAATGAGTAAAATATCACAACTAAAATCACTGCTCCAGTCAGACACGGAGTCGATTGAGTGAATCATCACTTTTTATTTTACTTTTACACCATCCATTACTATACTACTTTTTACAAATGAACAATATTTCGGTATGCTTTAAAGTGATTTGTGACTGCATTACTCAAAAAAATGCTACACTTAAACAACAGCATATTTTTATTAACTACTTCAGCTTAAATCAACTTTATACACAAGAGAAACAAAGAATAACGGAAATACTAATAAACTTTTTTAAGTAATTAGCCTAAAACTTATATTACTTAAGTTGATAGAGTATTTAAAATTTGGCCTGAACTAGTGTTTTATAAGATAATAACTACCAAATTCAAATCCTAAATAGTTTGTCAATTTGTAAAGCTTACATACTAAAATGGCCTACACACAGTAAATTTCTTAATCTTAGCAATAGCTACACACAAAATTGCATTTCCTTTCAAAGCACTCAAAAAAGCTAGACTAAATAGTAATTTATCGTTTTAATTCTAAACTAACATTATCCAATTATTTCAACTAAATTTGGAATAACCGGAAAGGAAATCGAAGTACTCGTTTAAATCTTAGTTTGTCTGCAAATAATCCGCTTCTCGATCCTCAAAGTTGGGCGACGAGGACTAATAAAAATGCCAAGGTATACCAACTCAGATAAATAGAAGATGAGGCCATAGAAATTAACCATATTGTGGTTGAGTAACCACCAAGTTGAAGAATCCTTCATGCGGGTGCGGAAAACGTCATACCAAAAAACGTTCACGCAAAAAGAAATAGTAAGCGCAATCACAATAAAGACCCCGGCATAAACAAACCGCATGACGTGACGGTGCATCTTCTCCACAGACTGAAATTTTAAGAAAAAGTAATAAATAAAATTTATTTCCGGGGATTCAAGTTAAACTTAAAATTACATACTTACCCAAAAAATTCCATATAGAAACCGCAATCCAGACAAAACCTGAACAAGGATTCGAATAGCGATCATCACGTACACGATTCCAATTACAAATGGTTCCCATTTTGGTGGTGGTTTTGGTTTATATGCATGAGGGAAAAATCCACGCAAATCTTCGTCTAAATTTGAGGATTGATAAAAAAAATACTGAATTAAATGAACACAATAAAAAAAAATTAAAATCGGACCTGTAAATGCGGGCACTGGGTAGAACGGAGAAACCACGTCAACCAACCTCACTGTCAAGCAAAAAAAAATTAGTATGCGGATATAGTTTTAAAAGGTTTTGAAAACTTTAAAACTTTTTATGCAACCTTTCTTCGGGTTTTGAAGTCGCGGTATCTCGTTACACAATAACGCAGTGCAATAAGCGGCGTGCAGCTGAAAAAAGAAAATGTGAAGAAGAATGGAATTTATATGCCATTGGCCTTTTCGTGTGCCGTAATTATAATATTTTGACTTACAATCCCAAAAATGGCAAAGAAAGTCAGCAAGCACGGACGCTGTTCGAACGAGACCTTCCCTTCCGACGACTCTTTTTTCCTGTTACTGGCGTGACTATTTTCCTGTTTCTGAGAAGTAGATGCGGATAAAATTTCTACGGAATTAGTTTCACCGTCCACCAGAATATTGCAGTGTTTCGGTGCTTCTTTCTCGTTTTCAGTGATACTATCGGCCATGTTTAGACGGTAAACCTCTTAGTAAGTGGTTTAAACAGAAAGAAGATAAATTTCTCCAAAAAGTATTAAAGGGGTTTCAAAAAAATTACCCGACCTCCTTTATGCCAGTTTGCAAAAAAAAATCAAAAACTTTTAATTGTTTTCGAAAATAAAATTAACAATAATTTTTGATTGAGTTTTTCGAATAATGATAAAAATTTCGAGGTGTGTCTAACAAGATCACGTATTAATCTGGTTTGAATTAAAATTTTGCTTTTTCTGGTGATTTTCCTGCTCTTACGCGGATTTACAATAAAAAAACTCTTCCGACAAAAAACAAAAATAAAAAAACTGGATGCAAGATCATCCTTCCTGTTTATAGGAGTTCTGTTGTACTTTGTGGGCAAAAAAGGATGTGATATTGTAATTCAAACATATTTTTCTTGATGCTTTTGCAAATTTTATTCCCAATCCAAGGTAAGTTACAAATACCACAACCCAATCTAGTATCGTAATCGTTGTATATCCTCTAAAGAAATGCTCAACATGTGAATACACCCAGTACGGGAAAGCCAGTGTTGAGAGCGTAGAGTCGTAGCTAGAAGCTGTAGTGATTTTATGATACTGTAATATTCTACTTCGACATCATCTTGCTTTTGCTACGCAGTAAGTAACTATTGCCAGCCACTTTCTCTTTGTTCGCTTCCAAGAGCGTGTCAAATGGTTATGACTTGATAGTGCATCTACATTCATCGTGTCGAGAAAATCATGAAGATGAAATTGGGTTTAAGCGCATTTAGTGAACATCAAAATTAAAGTGTTTAATGCCTCAAGCATACGAACCTGTTGAAAATTTCATGGAGGTAAAAACACGGGATTCCATAACAACCTCGCCGTTATGAAAACCGCCTTTCTCACTACTAAATTCAGCAACCAGCTATTATCAACTTGAGAAGATATGGCAGATGAAGTTTAGCTCATTCGTAATCAATCGTTAAGCCGGCTACTACGTCAGGATTTTTTAAAAAAAATATCAGTTTTTGAAAGCGAATATTTCGTTTGATATCCATATCTGTCGTTATACTATCTTCATAAGGTATTTGCAGGTCACTTGAACAATGAATATGGGGAAACCTTGCTTGTAGTGATCACATCTGTTTAAAACAAAACTTTTTCTAATGGAAATGTTTGCACTTGCTTGAATATGTTTCTTGTTGATGATAACTGTATCTCGTCTCGATGCAATTACTGCTGTTGCTTTCTCTCTAGCTCATGGTCTTGGGAAGGGAAAAACTCCTGGCTGAATTGTGGCAGAAAGAAAGACAAAATTCAGGGAGTTGCATGCCAGCGAGTCCTGTGAGAAAATTTGGGAATCACACTGGCTTTGTTGGCAAAGTCTTGCATCATAAAAAGGAAGCTGAGCAAGAGAGACGAGAGGAAAAGTACGCTTTCCTTTTCATGACATGATTTTAGGAAAAATCCATTGAACATAAGCTAACTTTCTCTTGACATCTTTGCATTAACGATGGCATTTATCAATCGAATGATTAAGTGACGCTGAACGCTGGGTAAATTTGGAAAATTACCTGTTAAGTACGAGCTGTATTACGTCATCATCGTAAATTCGGTTTGTATTAAGTTTAGCGAAACTTGAGAATTCTTCTCATTTCATGATGGGAATGTTCATAACTATTATAAGAGTGGCAGTGTTGATACGGGACGGGATCTTCTAAAGCTTTTACAAGGATTTAGAAACGGACACAAATCACAATTTGAATTCTTCTTATGTGCGAGTGAACAGTATTTGCAAAAAAAACTCTTACGTAAATATAATGTAACCACAAGATAGAAAAAGCAAAACTTTTAATTGTCAATACTCAAGTTTACATGAACTTTGATGTAAATTATGTTAATTTTACAGAAATATTCACGTTTTCATCATAGTGTACTAGGAAAAAATAAGTTTGTGTGGCAATAGTCAATACTAAACTTGATTTTAAGATTTGCAAAGCAAAAAAATGGAAATAATTTGGCCTAATTCGGTGTTCTGATAAAACGTTTCAAACGCACAAACAAGTAGTAACGAATTGGAATAAGAAAAACAATTAAATTTTAAATGACATGGATTAAGATTTTGTAGCGGTTGCTATTGCCAATTCCAACCCAAAGGCCTTCTGATTCTTAATACCAAAATCATTTTTAAGTTTTTTCAAGCCGTCAAAATCGTTATTCCCTAATTCAACGTACAAGAATGCCACTAGGTTATCAAACCGCTCAAGAATGTAGTTCGTAAATTTTGCATCGTTAAACGCACCATCTTCTGCAAAATACTCGGGTGTTAGTAAAACCTTAGACATTTCAGCGTAATGCATAGTCTTATCCCGGATAAACTCAATCAGCGTCATGATGGAAGTCGATTGGTTGTATTTCTTCTTATGCATTCCAATGCACTCGTCAATTACATCCCTATCAATTTTTGATTTCCAATCGAAATCCGCTTCAGTTTGAATATCCAGGTAATCCTTGACAATCCTTTCTTTGAGTTNCAATCAGCGTCATGATTGAAGTCGATTGGTTATATTTCTTCTTATGCATTCCAATGCACTCGTCAATTACAACCCTATCAATTTTTGATTTCCAATCGAAATCCGCTTCAGTTTGAATATCCAGGTAATCCTTGACAATCCTTTCCTTGAGTTCTGCCATGTCATCGGTTTTTATATCAAAAGCCTTACCCACTTCCACCAAGAAGTGAAAGCATTTTTGCCTATCCCAGAAAAACGGATGAGACAACACTTGCTCGATATTTGGTCTTTCTTCAGGTATCTTCTGCATCATCCAATGAAATAAGTAATTAGCGGCATATTCTGGTGCCTGCAAAATATCTGGAGCCTCCTCCAAAATATTTGTGGATATGCGACAATTGGGTCCTTGCAGATAGAAGGGATGTTCTCCGTAGGACATTGTGTAATACGCAGTAATTCCAAAGGAAAAAATATCCCCTTTTACGGACTCATGAATTTGTGGTTCTTCATTCTTGTGCGGCGTTTCCCATCTTAGAACTTCCGGTGGTGAGTACAGGTAACCACCTTCGGGAAGGAGAACTGTCAGTGTTCCGTGTACATCTCTGACTCGACGGCTAATGCCAAAGTCTGAAATTTTGGCAACTTCAACGCCAGTAAGGGGATCACGGAAGATTAGAATGTTGTTTGGCGTAACGTCGCGATGTATAATCGCTGGAATTTGTGAATGAAGCCACTGCAGTCCTCTTGCAGCATCTTGAAGGTAGTTAACAAGTGCCTGCCTGTTTCGAAGACACTTATTTTCTTTTCGGATTTGTATTTCCTTCGCCAAGTCAATATCTGCCAGTTCCATTGTGAAGTATCGATACTCTTTAAATCCTTTTGTTAGGAGAACAGAATCAAGAAGCCTTACAACATTGACAGTTGCCGTTGTAGGAATATCTTCGAGTGACCGCCAAATTTCCAGCTCGTTGTCCACCATATTCACCTTTTTTGTGTTTATTTTCTTTATCGCTACAGGTCTTGGCTCGGAGTTTCCTTGTCCAAAAAGACCTTCATATACAACTGAGCTTCCGCCTTTTCCTATTCTTCTCCTTTCATTGTAACTTATTGTCGCGGAACCATGTCTCCTAATGAACTGGGGTTCTGTTTCTAAAAGTTTATTTTAAGAGAAAAAATTATTTTGTTTGACTTCTGTGAAAGCGATAAAAAAATGCAGTTTTTTCTTACCTTTTTCTTGATCGGGAAGGTCTAAAAAATTGCTTTGTGCCATGGACTCACGCAGTCGCACTAAGTACCCTGCTAGTTTTCTCTCATTCTCCCTTTGAACTTCTTGCCAATATATGTTTATGTTATGCAAAAGTAAATTGCAGTACTCGTCCCTCTGATTTGTCTTTGCGTCATTCCGAGGAAATACAGATGGGTTGAGTGCTTCTTCTAGCAAAATCTTGTGGAAATCGTGCAGTGCGTCGATCTCACAACCATCTGGGTTGTCCTTCAGGAACGCGGTAATATTATCAGCGTACTCCTGGAATCTATTGTAGAGGAGCTCTAGAATATTGAAATGCTCTTCGAATGTAAAATTTATATCTTCGCTACAACTTGCGAGCAAATCGTTAGTCAATGCCGTTGAGTTATGGACGTCTAGGAGTAAATTAGGAAGAGTATCTGTGTCTTGGTGGTCAGCTGCCTGTGACGATTTTCGTCTACATTCCCGTTTCTTCTCAAGCTCTCTGGTTTCATCCAAGTCTAGCTTTATTTTAAAAGTCAAGTTTGGCATTTTCTTCTTCAACTGATTTGCGATGCATTTGCCACATCAAAATACAGGGATGGAGTAAGTAAACGGTGCTTTCATCCGTTTGGTGAGCTTTGTATTCTTCTTATTCTAGGAGTAAAACACGTACATCTTAAGTAAAAAAAAATATATCAGAAACGCCTTTTTGAGCCAAGTTGAGACGCAACTGCAAATCGTTTTAATGTATTTACTAAATTCGTCTAAGCGAACTAATGCATTTTGCAAAAAAAAACTGTTAAACTAAAACAACGACTTACAATGCATTATTCATACTAATGCCGCCTTCGATTTCAAAATTTATTTTTCCATTGAACAGAGCATGGTCAGAAGTATCTGTGTACAAATTTACAGGTTCCATTATTCTCTGGTTTTCATTTAATTGACAATTACTTCCCCCCTTTAATTACACGTAATACAAACAAGTTGAAAACCAGAGGTGTACCAATGGTGAGCCGAATCCAAAATAAGTTTTAAAATTTGTGACTTTATTATTATTATTATCATTTTAAATGATTTTAAAACTCTAAATATGTCGTTTCCATGACATTGGCGGTTATAGAGTTTCTAAAATCTGTATTAAAAGGCATAAATTGTTGTCACCTGTGCTGGTCAGTGTTCATCTCTAGTTTGCAAATTTTAGAAATTTCCCTTTTACGCAAAAACCAGGAAATAGTGGAAGCTGTGAATTTGTATATGGATACTTGTGACCATGCTCCATTCAACGGAAAAAGAAATTTTGAATTCGAAGGCGGCTTTAGTAGGAATAATGTATTGTTAGCAGAAAAGGGTTGACAGCAAGAGAGTTGTTCCCAATATGCTGCTTTAATGCCTTGCAAGTTGCAAATATCCACGGCTTCCGGCCGTCGGAGGTTAAAAAATTTCCGAATTTTAAAGAAACTGCCTTACTCAGTCTTCAAGCGCTTTGAGCTATTAAAAGCCATTTGTACAATGCAAAAATTTAACCTTTGATTATGCCCATATATCTTGACCGACTTCGCCGCAACCTAAAACATGTCTTTCGCAGTATGCCGGTAACCCTTCTTCTAAATACGAGGTCAGTCGTTGACTTTATTCGAATGTTATCACCCGCACAGACGGGCAGACACTCACACATCCCTATCAAAACCAAATCACTGCTAATGATGGAAACTACGTAGTAAATGTAAAATAAATACGAATTCTCGGTTTGGGATTCAAAGTACTTCACACCTTTAAATCAACCAGTAATGTGCTTGCATTACGAAACATAAATTTAACCTAATGTTTAATTAGTTGACGTTTTCAGTAAAAAATCACGATCAAAAATTGTTCTATTATGCAAAAAGCAATTACTTAAATAATTCGGTTTGTGTCTTATATGAGCAAATATAATGACTGCTGTAAGCCTGTGAGAAAAAAACGTTTATTTTCGGGATTGCATTAGAAAACTGGCCCATGCAACGTAAAAACAATCAAATCTAGCAACGCTTTTATCATTCAAATGAGGAAAAAATAAAGCTGTTAAGCAGCGATAACGACGTAGCTGAAAAGAGCTAACAGCGAAAGCTGAAAAGGGTTAACAGCGA
>JAHZMX010004776.1:0-13362 GCA_027743895.1 Seira musarum
ATTCCAGAACATTCAAGAAATTGTGGGACATGGATTCACTTCAATTTTTCCTAAAAGAGTTCCACCAATTCTGTTGTCACTTTTGGACCTCCTCAAATTACAGAATGAAACTTCACCTGACGAACATTCTAAAACGAGGCGATTAACCGACGCTGATTTTATTGGTGCACTTGTAGGACAAAATCCTGAAGTGCGGCTTTTGGCAGATGATTCCTATTACAGCACGTTGGCAGTGCAAGAGAAAACAGTGATTTTTGTTCCATGGCCTTTTGCAATAATGGGAAGGAACCTAGCTCAAGGCATTTTAAATGATAAGGACAAAGAGGAAAGGGAGAAGAATCTGCATAAGGTCGTCAAGGCGAAAACAAAACGAAGATGTTATATTGGCAAACGATTGGTTTCTGCTTCACCTGCGGTTCTATTTCCTGTTTATGCTCCAAGTGGCGAAAGCGTTAGCAAAGTTTTGCAGATATTTGTTGATATTGGCATACTTCAACTTTATGTTGATGAGTTCATCGCAATGAACATTGCAAATAGAGTACGAGACAGATTGAAAGTGAAAGGAGAAAATACCTTGGCCCCTGATGACGATCAAACGGGGGAATTTGAACCAATGGAAATAGATCAAGCATTAACAATTGTCGTACTGTGGGGAATTATGTTGGTGCTTTCAACAATATGCTTTATATGCGAGTTGATGTACGCGAAGCCGAAGCAGAATAAAAGGAAAGAGCATGAGCATTTTGATTCTGTTCATAGAAATGAAAATGGCAAAGTTGGGAAACACGTTTCTAGGAAACGCTATTTAAATTCAACGACTCACAAAACTGCAGTTAGATTTAATAAGATGGAGTTTGGCTGGATTGCGGTTAGTTGTCAGCCAGTTTACGTAACAACAAAGTCTGAGTTGCACAATAGACCCGTACATCAGTCTGGGACCTATGGCTTCCTATTAGCAAAACCGCTGTTCCACAATATCGATGATTAAATAAAATTTTACATATAACTGCCTTTTTCTTCAAGTAGCTTATTCATGTGTTTTCTATGGTTTGTAAGTTAACAACATTGTTCTTTTAAAATTCTATACATTTTAAAGAGTACTGATGATATACACGTCTTATTGACAAGAAAATATTGGTATTTTTAAATCCATTCATGAATACGCTTGCACTGTTATGTGAAAAATATTATTACCAATTTGTTCAGTTCGCCGTGAAATAAAGAATTCGGGTGTTTATGTTACGTATTGTATCCGATCTCATCGCTCTTTTTCCCGGATTGTATCCAAAAACAGATTTATATAACCCAACTTTTTTTGCGACACTACATATCAATAGAGCAGAACTTGCAGCGTTGCGATCAGTACATTGAACTCGAAACAATAATTGAATTTATTCGTTCCTTATTAATCAGATCATAAAAGTAGTCCAAGAGATTTAAATCTTCTCGCAACCAATAATTTATGTAGAATTATGAATAAAAATTTGAATGAAAATTATCGAAAATCGAAATAAGGCGTACACTGATTTGCTTTGTATGAGCATAAGAAGAATTAGCTGAATGATTAGAGTTTTACGATTAAATGGCCAAATTGGAATTTATTTGCTTAATCTTCCTCGCCCGGGTAAGGTCCGGCCATGAGCTTCTTGAGGAAAACTGGAAAAAGAAGAGAATGTTAAATGGGTTGTGGCGTTGAAATTTTGGTTGTTATTGTTAAGAAAAACTTGCCGGCGTATGTTGTTAAACCTTCGTCGTCTGGTGGCTCCGCACAGTCTTTTACGATTTCCTCGACCTCCTCTGATTCCAACTTCTCGCCTTAAAACACAAGTCAAAAATCAGTTACATTCACGCATTGGAACAGCTTTTGGAACAAATTTAGATTGACTTTACCGAGAGACTGAAGAATGTGCTTCAGCTCATCGTAATACATTTGAACAACCTTCTCAGTAGGAAAGAGGTTTAAAGAGCGAAGAATGCTTCCAAGATCAGCAGCATCTACGGTATTATTACCCTCAAAGTCGTAAATTGAGAAAACGAATTTTGCCTCTGGAAAGAAAGCACAAGAAAATCTTTTTTACTTGAGTGCTAAAATGTAAACTTCTTAGCATAATTCATGTCACTCACTCTCAATATCCCTGGCACTCAAGTCGGTTGCCTACAGCAAAGATTAGTGTAAATAAGTAAATGAGAAATTAATTTGTATTTAATTTGATTCTATTCACACTTTTTGATTTGTAATGTAATTACCATTGTTTATTCGCGAACTTAGGTGCTCTTTGCGGAAAACTCCAACTTCACTTGAGACCATTCAACCTCCAACTAAAAATTTTCTTGGCAAGTGCAAATGGAAAAGTCTCAAGTTTCTGATGACTTCCTCTGCAAAGGAATTCTCATTCATCAGCCTCATCCATCATCTTTCATTGGGAACGAAGATAAAAGTCATTTCTCACCGGGAAAAAAGAAGACTAGGCACCGGCACGGCATGACAGCGACAGCCCATAGGAATAACATCATCATCATTCTCATGATAATTTTTTAAAAGCACTCATATCACATCATTAGCTATCATTATTCACACACACAAAGTGAAATAATATGTCAGGGGATATTCGAGTATTTTTAAACACTTCATTATTATGCATCATCTTCTTCCTTCCGCTAAATTTAGTTCACTTCATCTCTTTCTCGGTCCGTAGAGAAAAATACCTATGTGAAATGCAATGCAATCACAATCCTCGTCATTTCGTAATATTCATCACTATCATTAATGCACAGTTCACCTCGAAAATGAAAAGAGCTAAAAACTTGAGGAGACGATTCATTTCATTTTTATTTTCAGTTTCCTTTTTCCGAGGAATGTATGACTCGCTTACATTTATGCGCTGCTGCTCAACCGTAGAGACTTGAAATTGGCTAGCCAAGCATTAAAAAATATGAGAAAGTGGTGAAGGGTGTCATTTTTGTTTCACAACTCAAAAATTTGTGACACCACGTTACGCAATGGTGCAAAGGCCAGGAAAAAGTTCTTTTTTCTTTTACAAAAAGTCTGAATTAAAATTATTTTCGATAGTCAATTTTCTGCCAGTTAAAAGAAGAAAGAATGAGAAATATGAAAATGAGAAGGATTGAGTTGACTCTGTACATGTGATAATGTTTTTAAACTTTTCAATGCATTCCTTCGATTTTTTTGTTGGAGCGAACACTTCAATTTATTTAGACAAACGATCAGGACTTATGACAGCAAAAGCATCGGAAACTAAATTCTATTCTCGACAAAGACTCCTGATTTGACATTTAAACCTTAAGAGCTAATTATATCCGTAGCATCACAGTTTTGAGATGTTGAAGTAAAAAAGTGGAATACTTTATAGTACATACATTCCAACTCCAAACTGATCAAAGAGAGTACAAATACGTCATTGCAAACGGAAAATGTGAATAAAGTAAATCAGCTTGAAAAGCCATAATTAAAAATGTTAAGACATTGACTTACCAACATAATTTTTTTTTCCGCAAACTTCGAGTGTGGCCTTTAATATGACATACTTATATGGTTTTTCCAATCCGGTTGATACGTACATATCTTAAAAATTAATTATTTTGTAAACGGCTGTAATGAATTATTAAGTATTTTTCTACATTTTTGGAAACAATGCAAACCATACGATGTAGACCTTAGCTATGCTGAGGGTGACAAAACAACTTCTGTCAGCCAAGGTTTTTTCTCCTTTTTGCTTCGATGAGTATCTGCAGAGAGTGATTTTATGCGTCCGTCTATATTCTTCGACGTTTTTAGTCATTTAAATGGAGGTTTCGGCAACAGTAATTAAAACAATAGTTTAGAAACTTTGTTAGCTTTAATCAAACTCTTTAAATTCCTTCAGCTACGTAGTAACTACAATACAATAAATATAATTGCCCAATATTTTTTAGACCTATTTATGAATGAATGAGATGTGGAAAAGTCTAGATAAATACATCGGGCGTGACCTATTTATATAAAATTGCAAGGCTGTACTCTTTAACGCTTTTCACGAAAATAGAAGGTAGTTGCATTCTTCAGCTTTGCTAGAAAACTGCACCTCAATCCTCAGAAAGCATTAAAAACTTTGGAAGACACGCAGCTAATGATAAAAATGTTGTCAGATTCAGGTCTTACAGAAAACTTCTTCAAAGTTTTAAATTCATTTGAAAGGGTTACATTAACGAAACCAAAGCCATCTCAGAAGATACAAAGTCAGGCATTTAAAATCTGCCTGATCTTCTCGGCAGTACTTGTAATCGGGGAGAGTATAAATATCGTTGAAGGACTCATTTACAATAAATGGAAGGGACAAAACTTCTTCGTAATATTTGCAATCCTAGCATTCCTCATTTATTTGGTGAATGTCATGTATTCATATTATTTCATAAAAAATATCCATACATGCAATTCGATTATATTTGGGATTCTCTCAATTGAATCTCAATTCTTCAGACATGGTAAGTCTTGTTTCCAAAATCAAACCCCTAAACATTAGTTGCAATAATTCAGTTTGGGTTTTTTTCTGTCATTCCTCCAAGAAAATCTTTCCGAACAGTCATGGAAGAAAGTAAAACTCCTCAAGTTTGGGATGTGGGTTGCGAAAACTCTGTTAGTCGATTTATTTCCTATAAGTGTGGCAATGTTTTCATTAATCGTTCCTGAATTTCCGTTTAATATCCTTTCATTTCATCCATTTTCAATACCTCGTGTAATGCTACTTCAGACGAGGAAATCAGTGGGAACGATCCCTCAATTGGTGCTGGATGTGGGGCTAACGGTTATCATAAATGTGGCTGTGTATAGAATTCCATGTACTGCATGTGCAGCTGCATTTTCCTTCATTTTATTTTGCAGTGCTGGTATGCCTGTGTCCCTTGATGTGATTGGAACGTATGACTGAAGATAATTTTAAAATTATAATTTTAAGTAGTCTCTCGTCAACATATTTTAAAAGCTTCAATTATTATTTTTATTTTTAGGACAATTAAACGGAGAAATTTATCGACGCGCCAAAGAAAGGTTGTACTGATGCTCTATCGCGAGCTTAAAATTCTGATGGCTCAATTAAACCAAATGTTTTGTACACTCACATTTGCATTCTTGGTGTGCTCGGTAAATGTTCAAGTTGTGGCAGTTACGGGCCTGTTAGATGAGGGTGTTTATGAACAGGTCCCACCACTCCTAGCTATGTTTGTTCGTGTTGTTCTGGGGGACGTATTCATTGTTTGCTTTATTGGCACGCTTTTTGCATACGGAGGTGCAGCAGATGTTTGCGAGTGGTCAAAGGCTTGTTTGGACAAGCTACGTTTTGATTCTCTTAACGTTTGATTTAGAGGAAAGGAAAGTATTTAAATCATTTGCAATTTTGAAAGTAAAATTCGGAAAAAGTGGCAATTTCATTGAAAGACTGACACCAGTTTCTTTCGAGCTGTTTGTACTTGATCGCATCATTGATTTGATGCTACTTACACAAAGTACATAAGTGCGGCACTATTATGTTCAAACTTCAATTTTTTCAACTGGACAACAAATGCATAGCAGCTAAATTTTTTTCATATTTCATGCAAAACAGCTTCGTTATTTTTCATGTTTATTTATTTGCAAATGTTAACTGAAATGTCTAAATATATACCATGAAATGTAAATGCCAAGACGGTGCCTGTATTCTCCTTGAAAAAGAAAGTTTGCAAGGCTATTTCATAAAAAACATTTAAAGAAAATCCATTCGGCTTAAAAGCTTTCTTTAAAATTGTACTTACATGCTCACAAGGCATTGACACACAAACCTAACAAAAATGTTAGCGGATTCGGGTTTTACTGAAAGCTTTTTCAAAATATTACACGAATTTGAAAGGGCCACCTTAACCAAAACCAAACCATTTCAAAGGATACAAAGCCATTCATTTAAAATCTGCGTGATCCTTTCATCATCACTTGTAATTGGAGAGAGTATAAATATCTTGGAAGGAGTCTTTTACGACAAATGGAAGGGGCAAACATACTTTGTAATATTTGCGATACTAGCATTTCTTATATATTTAGTAAATATGGTTTATTCATATTACATTCTAAAAAATATCGACATTTGCGATTCCGTTATATACGATATCCTTTCAATCGAAACTGACTTTTTCCGGATACGTAAGTCTCAGCATCAAAACCTCAAACATCATTGTTTGAAATTATTTTTAATGTAATATTTCCAATTTTTCAGAAATTCTTTCTGCGCAGGCAAGGAAAAAAGTCAATTTTTTAAAGAATGGGATGTTGGTCGCTAAAACTCTTCTGATGGATTTGTTTCCAATTGTTGTAGCATTAGTTTCTGTTATTGTGCCTGAATTTCCCTTCAATGTCTTCTCATTTTGTCCATTTTCATTTCTAAGCATAATCCCAGTTCAGATAGGAAAATCATTACCGACAATCTTACAAAGGGCGGTAGGCATAGGACTAACAGTTTTAGTTAATTTGGCAGTATACAACATTCTTTGTACAGCATGTGCAGCTGGAATCTCCTTCATTCTGTTTTGCAGTGCTGGCATTCCGTTGTCACTTGATATAGTGGGAACGTATGAAGACTGAATTTTAAATATTTGTGGCATTAAAACTATCCTTAAAAATTCCAATAAGTTCTATTGTATTTTTAGGTCAATTAAACGAAGATATTTGTCCACGTCCCAACGGAAAGCTGTACTGATGCTCTATCGGGAACTTCAAATTTTGATGACACAATTAAATCAACTGTTTTGTACACTCTCGTTCGCATTTTTAGTAATCTCGGTTAATTTACAAATTGTCGCAGTTGTTGGCCTGTTGGATAAACATGTTTACGACCAAGTCCCACCATTCCAGTCCGTGTTTGTTCGCGTAGTTCTGTTGGATATATTTATTGTTTCCTTCATAGGCACTCTCTTTGCTTATGGAGGCGCGGCGGATATCTGCGAATGGTCAAAAGCTTGTTTGACTAATCAGCGTCGCATGCTCTCGACATTTAATTTGGAAGAGAAAAAAATATTTAAGTCATTTGCAATTTTAAAGGTAAAATTTGGGAAAAGTGGCAATTTCATCGAAAGGCTGACGCCAATTTCCTGCGAATTGTTTGTACTTAATCGTATTATTGATGTAATTCTACTAACACAAAGAACATAATTACATGAATTACGATTAAAACTTCTTCAGGAAAAACTTTCGTTGAACACGTGCAGTCTAATAGCAGGAATTTTATTTTAGTTTCAATGCATGCTGGAATTGAAAATTCAAGCGAAAAAACAATCAAAACAGGTTGTATTTCTCTGTGATTTAAAAATTGTTTTGTATTATACATTCCAATTTATTTTTATGTGACAATATGTACTTAGGTTAATAGTAGATTACTACTTCATTCTTAAGGAATCGTATTCTAGCATCATCCCAACAATCATAGCGGCGTCCTGTTTACAAGCATCAGGATTATTGTTAATCCATTTAAGCGCATAGTTGGATATGAAAATGCCAATGTCATTCATATCGGTTTTGTCGACGTCAAACTCCTTCATGGCCAAACGCGCAGCTTTTGTCGCCAATGTTATTCCAGAAAACCAGAATCCAAACTCAAATTTTCTTCGGAAGGATTGAAACAGTGCCTATAAAATGTCAAAGTGAGATGCTTAGTTTATTACCTTTGTCAAATAAAAGCTGTGTTATGAATAACTTAGCTTTCTCCTACTTACGTCATATGTCAGGTTGATTGGGCAAGACAATTTTTCGGTAACTTCATTCAGCACATTCAAATACAGAGAAAGTAAGTCCTTGAGATGATCACGGCGAACCTCGGGTTTTATCGAAGAAAACATGTAGTATCCGAGGTCGGTGGCCGGTGAGTCGTATCTCACGACTTGCAAGTCGATTGCCAAGTGATCTACCAAGCGGCCGGACACTTTGTCTCGGCGGAATAACATATTGTTATTCCAAAAGTCCTTCATTTAAAATATTTTGAATCAATATAAATGACTTAGCAAATTCATATACATATAATTATTCTACGTACCCCATGATTCAGAAGCAAAACAATGTCGTCGGAATCGATTTCCAATGCTTTACTTATGGTATTCCAGACATTTCCTGTTTTTTCTTCCAGGATCTTTACTGCCTTTTCTTTTCCATCCACAGAGATATGCTGTGAAAATGTGAAAATAAAAATGCTTAAAATGGTTTTTGTTTTATTTTTGTAAGAAATCAAATGCATGACAATAAACTGTACATACCTTTAGCAATTCCAGATATGGTTTTTATCGCAGCTTCAGCTGTTGGTTCCATCATATCTCGCATTGTGTTCGTCTTGAATGCGTCCATTTTAAATATCGGAAATTTTGCGAAAAATTCAGTGGGGCCTCCAAAAGATTTCATCATTGCCCATGCTATAGCTTGGTGCTTAGCAATTGTAGTTAGGGCAAGTCTAATTTTTCAATGAATCAATAAATTTCAATTAAAATCAGATAATAATGATATTTCAAAACGCGATTAAATGGACATAATAGCATACACCTTTACGTGAATACCTTGCAGCATCCAAATCCTGCATCTCAATTTTCATATCCAGAAGCTCAAAACCTCTATCAACGACGACATTCTCAAAGACAACCATTTTCTGATCAGCATAGTAACATTTGGGATATATGTTGAGCAAATCACCGTGACTAATAAATAATAAAAATAAATAGGAATGCAATTATGAGAAGTAAATTGATGTGACAAAATTGTTGTACCCTTTTTCCTCGCAAAACTTTCTTGCCAGTGGGATGTATTCCGTAAAAAACAATGATTCTCTCTCAAAAGCTTTTACGCTCTCCAACATTTTTGTATGCGATGGATTTGGAGTTTCGGTTTTTACGAACAAGTTTAATGGCTTCACAGTAGGATTTTTAAACTTAACCGTGACATAATGAGTTTGACTTGCAAATCCATCGCCTTTATTTCCTGAGTTCTGTAAAACAACCTCCGAGACATCCTCATGAATATTGTTTGACTTCAAAATTACCTTGAATTTTTCACTTATCTCTTCTGGCGTAGATAGTTTTCCCATTGAACCCATTTTTAAAAGAAATAGATGACGACTTTTGGAGTGAAAGGGGATATTCGTAGGGGAAATTCGGTTCTAATCCAATAATCGCCTAGCTTCGGTCAGCTACGTTATAAATGCATGGACACCTTTTTTCAAGTCCGAATCACCAGACATAATGAGCACTTCTTCTGGAGCTTCTACTACATTGATTTCATTCTTATCGTCGCCACTGTTATCAGTTTTTTTTATCAAATGAAATATTGTAATCACGGATTAGTTTTGATTAAGACATCAGGAAAACCTTCAAATTGCTAGGACAAAAATAAAAATTTGATAACATTGAATATTGAATGTCATAATTACGCGAATGATAACGATGACATAATGGGTTGTTGCATAGCTAATGATATTTCTTTTCGATGGGAATATTTGATATGTATGTGGGATATTAGATGTGCGTGCGTAATACAGTGAGGACCTAAAAATAAATAGCTACCTTGACCATTTAATAGCTAGTATTATTTTTAAAGATGAAATTCACGAGCTAATTCACAGACAGTCACTTGAAAATGAAATTGAGCGACAATTATTAATATGGCATTCTGCTGAATAACAACTCATGTTTTCCTATTTGGTTTTTCCAATAAAAATATTATGCGCCAGCATTGCTGACCCAGAACGTAAGAATTGAAGCTAGGAAATAATTTAAATGCATTTTTTTAAATCTAATTGTACGTCTTTTTAACTTGTTTATATTATATGTACATAAAGTAGGTAGGAAGATAAGCAGCTGATTGATAATGAAAGCATTTTAATAAGGCACTCTTCAAGAGCGTTTCATGAAAATATGTGTTGGGTTGGAGTATCTCTGTCTGTTGCCGTGGCGTAGAAAGCACTTTTTGCATTTGTTCATCTGTATATGATTGCAAGCACCTAATGAATGAATTTATGCAAACAGTTTATGTAAACTCTTCAAATGAGTCATATAAGCATTAATTAAGACTTGTTTGAGAGCTTGCTAAGTTATAAGCAGCGATTTCTGGACAGTGTCGTAGTGATTACAACAATATGATTTCTTCTTCTCAATTTTTTAGAAACAAATTGGGTTTAGTTTCTTTTCTGAACACAAATTCCAGCGATTAAGAGAATGAAATTATCTTCTTCCACCAAATACGACTAGCAAAACCAATGACGACAACAAACTGAATAGCGGAAACTTTAATTTATTTCAGAATTGACAAACTAGTAGAACTTCAGTTATGGTTTGCTCTATTTAAAATATACACAGCAAATGGTTAACAATTCATGTTTTACAGCGGCAATTACACCACTGCAATTCAATGCAACTGCACCAACTATGTCAGTGTTGAATTCGGTCGTAACTGCACAATATATTAATTCCACGAAAATGCATCCGAATTTAACTCATTTTTTTAGTTTCAGGAAAAATATAAAGTAGCTTAAACTAAATTTTATTGATTCTATGCTACGGACATAATTGTAAGGTAATCATAATATCAATATAAAAAACGATTACTTTCACACAAGAGCGCATTTTTAACGGGAAAGGGGTATTTTATTCAATATCATTGCATGGTGTGCACTGTGCACGGCTCATGCTTGGCCCATTTACCTTTACCTACAAAAGTTTATTTTAGATTTCAATAAAATGACATTGTTTGATGGTTTTCTTACAAATCCTTTAAACTTATCTCAAATTAGTTCAGCAGAATAGATTATTGGCAAATTGTGCGCCGGTAGACACGATAGATAATTACATACGATGTTAATGTTTAACGCAATCTGCTATTGTTGAGTATAATTTGTCTTGTCACAGTTCCTACATACTCTGCGTGTGGCTCAGACTATTTGGAGGAAGATTAATCCATTTGAAGGTTAATCTAATGATGTACAAAAATGATGGGCCGTACAAAAAACTATAATGCGAAGAAAAATACTGTTAAAGAGGTATATAATTTTTTTACTTTCATTGCATAAATTGGAGAGAAAAACTACAAAATTGCACAGGGTGGTATTTGGAATCAAGTTTCGAATATAAATGACTAACCACTGACTTGGCTATTTAGTGTGTTATTCTTTTCTCTAAAAAATTATGAGTACTAAAACCAAAATATGGCTTATTACAATCGTAATACGGCTTGCGGTTCAATCATTAAATAATTTAGTCATACTAGTTACTAGTTACTAAACAAAATTTAGTTGCATACATTTTGAACAAAGCTGATGAATTAAAAAAAATTCAACGTTTTTATTTCAACGCATCCATTCTTGCTGAACATCATTCGGGAAAAACGAAAGCTTTTGTGGGCAATATTGACTACAAAACTTGCTTAACTTAGAGCTCGTTAAAGAGTATTGTTGAGTTCAATGAATATAGATAAATCAACTTCTTGGAGTTTTGTATTTATGTTTGGAACTCCGTTAAGGTCAAATTTTGTTCCATTAACAGTAATTTATCGTAATGAGGCATATTTATGAATGCGTTTCAACCCGGTTTACATAATCACAACATCAAAACATTTGTCATGTCAAAATGTCAGCAATTTTTACGTAATTATGCAGGTATAATGTATGAGACATTTTTATAACCCAAACCAATTTAGTGCACATTCTTACTTTAAATACCTACTTGAATTAGTGAGGTTATGAATTTATACATCCGCTCATCTACGTTTTGAACTGGAGCAAGTTATCCGGAAAACGCTAGAATGTAAAACAACGTGCCTCTTCCCTTATTTATTATTTTGTCAAGTAGTTATTTTTTATTACTTTTACCGTACCGTTTCTATTCTTCCAACTCCTGTAACCTCCTTTGCAAACTTATTTTTGCAATATGTGTTTATGAATACTATAGATGTTCTTTTGTAATCTCGTGAATTTAGAGATAGTAATAAGTTAATATGCATCTTATATCTCGTAACGCTCGTGCATTTAAATCATGGGAAAATAGCATATAATTTTCTAGTAAACCTCTCAATTTGTTTGGAGGTTTGCATAAGGAACAATTATGAATGAAAAGGGCAAGTTGTTTTCAGAGAAATATGCAAGGGCAATTCTGCTTTTCAAATGCGGAATAAACCATAATTCATCCATCAGACCAAACACTATATAATTTATGTTGTTAACTATGATAAGCGTGATGGGCTAAGGCTTTCTTTAAAATAATTGTGTTGGTTGTGTGTGATTTGAGATGCATCAAAGTTTATTACGTGAGTTTAAAAAGCCAAAGGAAACCCGCACATATTAAAGCTAGTCCCTTTGTGATTTCATAAACTTTAGACTTTAATTTAGTTTTCTATAAAAATAGACAAGCTTTGCTTAAACCGGATATTTCCACTATCTCATTCCAAGTAAAAAAATGCAAGAATACTTGTTCATTTCGGCGTCATTCGTTGCAAGTGAACATGGCTCGATATAATATCTTGGATTCGCTTCTCCCTATTTTAAGAATTATATCCTTAAATTTAATTGGAATGACGACAACGCTAGATCTCAAAGAGATTCAACAACTGTTTGCTGAACTGCAAAACTGTCATTTTAACGTTTATTTACATCCGTATCAAAAAGACCACAAGTCATTCAATCTGCTTTATGACTTTTACTCTGTTGAAAATGCTGTATTTTACTTGGAGAACAATAAACAATTCAGAATCCGTTGGGAAAATGAAACGCAATATTTGGTGACAAAATGGTGTCAATGTTTTGTTCATTATTACGAGGAGTCTCCATCAATCAGTGAATTTCCATCTAGAGGTATAATGATAACACAAAGCTGGTCAATGAGTCCTAATTTTGTAATTTTTCATAAGACAGCCTTATTAACAAGCGAGTTCGACTACCACAAAAATTTGCTTTATAATATTAGAAAATCGTATTATATTGCAAATTTATACTTCAGTGTGATTAAGCATTCTAAGGTGTATGCACTCTGCTCCTATTGTGGAGAAAATCAGGAGATTATCGGCCTCAAGGATGGAGCGTTTTCTCTTTCCCACTTGACCAGAAATTTGAAAGTGGACTTTCAGAGAGGATTTATCAAATCGCGAGTAGGTTACGAAAGATATTGGAATGTTATCCACTGTTATCCGGATAATTCACATTCATGGCAGAACATTCCGCCTCATCAATCCTCCTGTGTTTTTGAAGCTGGAAGCAAGGCCCTCAATTATTCCTTTAAAGGAGATGATCGACCACCGGCTTTTTCAATAGGCACAGTTGACCACATGACATTCATCTCCGAAAAAAGTTACCAGGCGTGGAAGACAAAAAGACGAGTAAT
>JAHZMX010004777.1:0-15646 GCA_027743895.1 Seira musarum
TCACCCCTCCCATTTGCAATTTTTATTGCGAAATTATTTTTCGCAAAAAAATATTCGGCGTTTTTTAAATGAGGGAATGCATGGAAAAATTAATTATACCACAGGTCCCTACCAGTGCAAACTTTCTATTTTTCACATATTACTTGATGGATTTGATTAGCGTCAAAAAAGCAAATTTTAAAGGACCAATGACTTGTATCAAAGTTTCCATGAATATTTTTTCAGAAAACTGTTATGTACGACCTTTGAAAATGGTTTCTTTTTTAAAAGAAAATAAGTAACCTGGCATTAAATTTAACTTGGCGAAAAATAATTTCGCAATAAAAATTGCAAACGGGAGGGGTGACTTCTGAAATTTTGCACAAAATACCTTCTCACAAAGTGCTACTCGCATGCAAATTTTTGAGCCGATCGAAGACCTACGGACTGTGGCTATTACTCGTAAGAAATACTAATATTAAGGCTGTTTTTAAGGGTGAGAAAAAATTTTTCTAAAATTAGTCTCTTGTTCTTATGCATAGTAATACAAACAATAAAAAAATATGTTGGAGTCTTTGTTTAAATATTTAATTTTTAAATGAAAAAGTCTAGTATAAATTCGTGGAATGAGACGGTGGAAACTGAAAGAAAAAATAATGTTGATCGTGTTAAGTCTGCAAGTTTGAAGGGGAATACCAGAGGGTTCAGATTAACTTTGTGCTTTGTTGTGTGCAACTTTCGAACATACACCGATCGCATGGTCCACAATTGTGTGAAGTGGTGCACATTGTTTTCAGATAAGTGAAAAATTTCTGGGAATATTGCAAGAGAAAACGGCGGAAATTTGGAATGGCCTCTGCAGTTTGGGAATTTGCAATTAATTACAGCTTGTTTTTACAGTAAGTGAAATCATTCATTCAATGCTATTTAAATAATATTTGTATTTAATATAATATATCTATTATTCCTTTTCGATATAATTTTCGACTCGGAAAAATCATGTGGTTCTCATGCTCAAGCATACATTATTACAAGCAATTTAGGGATCACACACACTTGAAAAACGGAAAAAGAATATTCCGGAGAATTCGCAATGCTCGCAACGGTGATATAATATTTTGACAAACAGAATTCAACAAGTTTGGCGTTCGTTCAATAAATATGTAGTTTCATGGCCAAAGACTTCACCCAAAATATTGATTATTATGGCTTTTGAATGCGACTTTACACGTGCCTACTAAAAGAGGTACTTTCATGTGGACATTATATCGCGAAATTTATTAAGCCTATGCTTCTTGCCTAGCATGAGGAAATACCTTATTCCAGCATTCTTTTGCTGGTACTTCGCTTCCTTTCAGCTTACAAAACGAAATCCATCACAAAAATTAATTTGTTAAACTGGCATTTCCTTCACCCATACCGTTATAGGTTTAGCAAGGCACTTCGTTCTACAAGCCAACTTCGATTTCATTGGCTCCAGACTGTCTTTGAATGGCGTAAAGCAAAGAAACTCGGTATATTTTTGCAGAACAAAGTAATTTCTTTAAGTTTTTTAAACTAAAAAATCTAAATACCCGAATTAAGGAATTTCCTGCAAACCAAACTAAAACCCAAAATGAGGAGAGGAACATTAGAAATCGTATCAATACTTTTGTTAGCAACATTCGTCATTGGAATTAACTCAAAAGTTTTTGGCAGCTTGTCGGACGAACTCAATATTGCATTCGGGCTAAAACCGTTTGAAAGTTGTTTTGTACGAATTGTAAGGCTTAACATCACTCACGTCAATTCGGTAAATGCAAGCAAATTTAATTAAAAACTTGCCGAGCTTTTTAGTTTTTCGTCAAAATCTATTATTTTTGGCATTCAAGACAAATTCCTTCAATATTAGTTATTTTTTTCTCAGTTTATTAATTTTTAAATTCTAATTTAGTACGATGGATCACCAATACAATTCCATTCCTACGACCTGGCGCCCTTGGATTTTCCCGTTCAGCTCATTCAAAGTCACACAAATGACCGTGAGGCATGGAGTCCATTAGAGATAGAAAGTCCACCCACCCAGTTCCGTCATGGATGTTCTGCAACCGTTTACATTGATTTGCCCGTTTGTAATCAAGAGTTTTCTTACAATCAAAATCATGCGCCCTCAATCATAAGCAGTGTTTGCTCGAAGGCGTGTCAAATGATGAGATTGAGTCCTAATCCTGGTAATTTCAGAGATCCTTTTAAGGAAGTGAGTATGTATCGAGATGGTATATTTTTCATCCGTGTCGGGCTTAAGTCGTACAGGCCCATATCCTATCAATGTCCGCGTGAATGGATAGAATGGGACAGTAAAGTGTTTCAAATTGCCCCAATCACCATAAATTTGAATGTCGGAAGAGGAAGCATAAAGTCAAGCGAGATTGAGATTCTCATGTGTCCGGATTTAAAAGAATTTGTTGTTTTAGCCAAACGTAATTGTTCTATTTATACAGGGTCAATAGCGCTCAGTTTCCTTTACGTGGCGTGTGCTAGAAAATTTGATTTCCTTTTGTCTTTGAAGGTCACATATAGCTCACGCTATCTAACTTCGTGGCGAGAAATTGCCAAGGTTGCACATGGTCCTTGTGAAAGATCGCAAGTATTTCTTGCAATGAGTCCGCACGATATTGGCCGGAGAAATGCTCCCTGGAAACATGAATATCTTCTTGATTGGATGGATGGTATTAGATCCCTGTCAAATCTTTACGCTCGGCAAATTCTGGGGAATATTAGCTACGTAAATTTTTATGAAAACGTTATAGAAGCTTCCGCACTAGGGATGGTTATTCCAAGCAATATATTTCACTATTATTCGTCCGAAATTAAGGACGAGTTCTTCTTTGGTAGTCACTCCCACGACAAAGTCAGCTTTGTCAGTTGCTCTAAATTTGAAGAAAGCGGGAGCTTAAGCTTGGTCGGTTTTGTCTCTGCTTTCGAGGCTAAAGTTTGGTTAGCAATTGTAGTTACAATATTCGGTGGGTGTGGTCTAATCTATTCAGGGGGAGTGCTACTACCCGTACCTAATCTCAAGAGAACAAAAGCATTCCAACTGGTCATAGTGTATCTCACAAAAGATGCATCCAAACTTAAAGAACTTCGTTGGTTTTTTGGGGCGTGGCTGTTTGGTGCGATTGTGTTGACAAATTCATATTTAGGCGATAATATAACGCCCTTACGGCACCACTTCCTAAGTTTAAATTGGATACATTTAAGCAGGTTTTTGAGAATAATTTACAAATTTACTCTCCAAAACTACTCCCTGAAGCATTTGAAGAAAACGAAAATTTGTTAGCCGACGTTAAAATGTTTGAACCTAAAGGAGACATGGATTTGAAAGATGAAGTTAACCTTGTCAAAGACAATGCTGAAACAGTGTTCAAGATTTTTTATAATCCTAGCACCTCCAGTCCAGATGTAAATATCGAGCAACCTCCAAAGGACAGTGGGGACCTGAAAGATAGGTATGGTCCGTACTACAAAATTCTGTCCAAATGCGGATACCAAGTTTACGTTGATTTCCTGCCAGGACTACTAAAACTTAAAAAAATGCTGGTTAACGGTATTAAAAATAAGTCAATTGATGCAATGATTGATGATGTCATTATATCAAAAGATTCGCTTGGACAGGTATATCATAACCTTATGCCATCTGGGCTCTACGCATCACCCGAAAATTTTTTATTAAAATTTCATTTGCTCATTCAGTCTGGAATTCACGGTTTGTGGATAGAATGGAAGTCTCGTATAGATTCTTGGAACGAGACATTAGAAATTGAGGGAAAGAATGATAAAGATCCTGTTCAACCTGCAAGCTTGAAGGGAAATACAAAGGTTATATTTCTTGTTCATTTGATACTCTTAAGTGTGATCTCGGCAATAGCGATTTGCGAGTTTTGGAGAGGATACAAATTAACTTTGCGGATTGTTGTATGGAAAATTGGGACGCAGATAAATCGTATGGCTCACGTATGTGGAAAGTTGTCCACAGCGACTTTTGAGAAATGGAAGAATTTCACAAGAAATCGCAAACAAAAACGGGGAAAATTGAGAAGGGTTTGGAAACCCAACTCAGTTGGGATTTCTGGGTAGTTTATTAGAACTGCAAAGTATTAATTTTTCTGTAATTTTAACGGTAAGAAAGTATTTTTTCTTAAACTTGTCCCTTGTTATAGTATTACAAACTATAGAACAAAAATATTTTGAGGTCTTTGTTTAAATATTTAATTTTTAAATGAAAAATATTGTTACACGTTCCTTAAAAGCATTGGTCTCCGAACTATCATATTCATACAAGCTATTAGGATATTTCATTTTTTAAATTTGGATCCACGATATTTCCTAATAAGCGTGTGCTATAATAATAAAAACGGAGTAAATTTTTTCTTTGAAAATTCTAAACCGCAATTTTATTGTACCATTTGGAAAAAGACGGGCTTTTGCTTGCACATATTACACAAGACGTTACATGACCAAGAGGAAAGGAAAAATATTGATTTTTTTATTGACGTGGGTTAGCTGGTTTGATAAGAACCGGCAACGTAACTGCTTTAGGTAATGCTTTAGCGTTGGTAATGACGATCAATACATTTAAAAGCAGGACAAAATCTTGTTGGGAGAATTGTTATGAGTACCTTCTCCAGTAATCAAATACCGAGTGTGTATTTCCTAGCAAATTTGGCCCAACTCGCTCAGGTTTTCTTTATGGCAAAAATAAAAAACAAGGGATTTAAGCAAGAAGCCGTTGTTCTAAATGGGACTTAAATTCAACTTTCAAATTATTTGCTTCAATGATGGAGTTGGGCAGGCATTTAAATTTATTATATCGACCAAAGGTTCTGTAGGTAATAAAGGCAGTGGAGCTTAACAAATTATTTGTGTCAATAGACGTTTTGGCATTAATTACTTATTTTCTTATTAGTTACTTAATAACTTATGCACATATGAAAATTACGTACGCAGAAATGATAGAAGCATTTGAGTATAATATAAAACATGTTTGCACCAATACCAAATAAGATTCAAAATAAATTTCCAATATGCGTTAAATTGGCCTTGTAGATAGTTAATAACCTTCAAAAAAATTTCGAATTACAAATACTGCGTATATTAAACTTCGTGTATGTTTTGTCGATTTTGAAACCTCTTCTTTATCTCTGCAGTATCAGTATTGTAGCAGAATAACGTGTTGTTGTCTCTGTCGTTTTTGGTAACTTCCTTTCTTTTTTAAAAAGTAAATTATTAAGTCTAACGCTAACTTTATTACTGCTTTGGGAAAAAAAGACTTACGCAAAAAAATTTTTTTCTAGAAAAGTTTAAGCAAAGCAAAGCATTGAAATAAAATGTTAAATATTTTCCACAAAACACGTATACATGTACTGGAAAAGTACTACCCTATATTTGCGAGGTTTTTTTAAGATTCATAACTCACTCATAAAAATTTATGCGTTGACAATTTTTTTTTTAAATGTAGAGAATAACTCGGTTTCTTGTAGCATTTAAAAATTGCTTTAATCGAAATTTCAAAACAAGTTTTTACATAAGTATTCTTCTTTGCTTTACTTTTTGGGGTACCTGTATTTTCTTATGTATTCTTATGTAGGTAAATAAAAAATCCATTTCACTCCGATTTCCTTTGCAAGTATGTAATAGGTTTAGGCACTTACCAATATTTGCAGTAATTTAATATTTTTTGGTGTATGTAGGAAAGCTTTAAAACTTTAGAATTAAATTGAAGTCTTAGGCCGTTACAAATAAAGGCAATTTTTATGTGATTTTAAGAAAACTTTTAAAACATTTCAGAATTAAATTGAATTTGTTTAACCGAGATTATCAAACATTTTTCAATTAATCCGAAAAGTGCAGTTCCAATGAAACCATAGAGCATAAGGTTACTTGAATTGCAAAACTTTATCAATTTCATATCTTCAATATATTGATTTCAACTCAAACCTACTTTCTTCGAGTAACTTTACTGCATAATAGTCGCAAAAGCTTTTTTAAATGCTGAATAAAATGAATCCTTTGAAATTTTCTCTCCGGAATTGGAATTTCCCTAAACTAAAATCACAACTTAATCCATTCAAAACCCAAAGACCCTACGAGTGCTACGTCTCCTACGCATTGACCCTCAACAAAAGAATTTTTGGACTAACAAAAACCCTGCCAATCCCTCTTGAATGGGACACTGAGAATGAGCTTCTCATTCCAAACAAAAAATCCAGCAGGAAATACTGGCTTTGGTATCTCAACGTATTCGTAGTCGTTTGTTTCATAGGGTTTGGCTCCTGTCTCCACGTTTTACTTAACTTCCGTGAAAATCCTCCAAACAGAGTGATCCTCACTTTATGCCTTTCCCAACTTCCCATTCTAGTGTGGTTCTCATCCATAATCATTCTACACAATCTCCAGGAATTCTGTGAAGGGATTCGATATTCAAGATGGATTATGCTAGAACTTCGAAGAATTTACAGAATTAAAATTTCCCGGAAACAAGTCGAGTCTTCTTACTGGAAATACTTGTCTGTGGTGACCCAATTCACAATTCTGATATTTGTATTTATTTTAATTGTGACTCCGGTTGGTATTACCGAAACCGGATCTGACCCGTTCATTTACTCGTTTCCCCGAATCCTTCGTTTTTTTGTGCCGTCAATTAATTGGGATGAAAATAGCAAAATTATTTTATTTTCGAGGGCAATCTGCGGCTTTATTTGTGTTTTGGAGACATGCCGATTCTATTCCCTTTTCTTCTCCTTCATTGGATACTGGCTTGAGTTACAACACAACGTGTTCCAAACACTTTGGATGTTAACGGTAAATGCAAAGTGGAACAGAATTAGCGGTGAAAGTTATCAATTCTTTCTGAAATGGTATATCACACTCCAAGTTGCTAGGTCAACTGATAGTAAACCAATTAGTCAGGTTGTTTGTGCATTATGTTCCGCTGGTTTTGCAATCTTTGGTATTTCTAATGTTGCCACAGTGTCAGGTTACAAATTTCTACCGGCTATGGTGTATTGGCTAATGCCTACTATTTCTTTTGTGTGTGGGGTCTTCACATTTTTCTTTTTTCCTGCTCCAATTAAAATATATCATATGAGTAGAGAAGTCCTTCAAAAGCAGACGTTTGGAATTGACATTATTGTTTGTAAAAGGATAAATTTTAATGTGGAGGTAAAGGCAGCAAGAAAGCGGTATTGTGCATTAAGACCACTTGTACTTAAGTGCGGAGAAGCCTTTACATTTCAGAAAGGCGCAGATGTGGCGTTTTTCAATGGGGTTTTAATGCGTTCATTAGATGGTATTATGATGGAAGGTTTGAAATAAAATTTCAAAGACTTTGCATCGGATCTATTTATTTTAGGTTAAGTTAATTTAATTTATTCAATGTAGAACTATATATACGCTATTTTTAAATAAATTTGTTTAACAAAGAAAAAATTGAATTTTTTAATTTGAATGACAATTCAGTAAAAAATACTTATGGTTTTAAAATTCATTTTTTCATTCATGAGCGGAATTAGTCGCGCTTCTTTCATTTTGCTGTGTTCACAAAAATTAACAAAAAGTTTAGCAACCTCCCAATAATCCCCGCATTTGGAATAACTTGCGATTCAATCCATTTTGTAGGCGATTCCCCCTGACACTTTGATTGACTGTAGGATCTTAATATGTGATGTTTCACATTCTGATACTTCCAACCGCATCCTTCATTCCCTTCTTTCTTTCCATACATCATTTTTCTCATCAATTGTCTGAAGTCAATAGAATCCTTATCTGAGATCTCGTAATCAATTTGACCCTTCTTTATTAATTCAAATCCGTATTGTAAAACCTGCAAAATTTTGCGTTCTTTCTCAACTATACCCGACTGGACGAGTGCGGTAACAGCTTTTACTGCAAAACGAGTGAAAAATGTCTCAAATCCCATCCAGCGGAAACTACTGGCGCCACCCAAGATATTCTGTTCGGGTTCGTTGTTTTCATAAATCACCCTATTTCCTAGAAGACTTATGAGAGGACCGATGTAATTGTATCCTCCTGCGTCGCCAAAGAGTATGGCCATAGAACCACCGCTATTCTTTAGCTTCTCACTTCCAACCAATTTGTTCGTATTCAAACCTAAAACCGAGATTTTTCTAAATTTGTTCATTTTTCCCTTACTCAAGTCTTTGAGGAGTTGGGGACTCCAGTCGGTTTGCAAAAACCCTTGTTTTGCTAAGCCTCCATTGTTCCAACCTCTGGGACACTTCCGGGACTGAGATTGGGAGAAATTTCCTTGAAGCAGGGCGCAATCTCTTACAAAATTTATATCCCTTGCTCGATTTGGCGGATCTATGAACATCACCGTGGGCAACTTTGCATCGGGAACGAATAAATCTGAAATAGATGACGGGAAATCTTTCGGCGGCGGTGGGATTGATATGTCAGAGTACAATGACGATGTATAAAGATTTCTGAATATGATTGAACTCAGCATCCATATCCCAAGGAACCATTTTGCCCTTCGACAATATTTTGTTTCCAGTCCCTGGTCCACAAAGAGGGTCAAAAGTGCTCCTAGAGAAGAGCCACGTATTTCAAGCAATTCCAGTGTTATCGACATTGTCAAAATTATTGGAACAAATGTGATCCAAAAGAGCAGAGAAAATGGAGAAAGTAATTTTCTCATTGAATCAACTCTGAAACCCTCATCATCAGTTTGCCGATCTAGTATTTCTCCAATTATGATATACTTTGAAGTGTGAAACTTTATCCCATGTGGAATATAAATATTTTTTGGCTGTTGAAAAGACACCAAATCATGGTAGAAGATTCGAACACTTCCACAAGTTATTTCGTGAACCTCCTTAGAGTACGGGTTCGAGCAATTGTGATAAGCTTGAATTTCGGATTTAATACTGTTACCAATACCAGAAATTTTTTCGTGACATTTCGAATCGTTGTATAGGCGCCTACAATACAATTGAAATGGAATTTCCGGGAAACGCGATCCGATTTTGTTCACTTGGTTCGAGTGAAAATATGACCAGATTTTGTCAATTTCCTTCAAGGATTTTTCAGTTATATTCACTGCAACATTTAAGGTTTGAAAATAATTACTTTCTGATTCTTTTCTCGATCGGCATGTCATACAACCAAGATAAATTCTAAACTCATTGTCGACAAGCAAAACTTTCGCTGGCAAATATGCTGGAACCCAGATGTCGAAATCCTTGATATGGGGCAAAATAAGATACTTTTCTGGCAGCCACATACCTGTAGGAAAGTAATTGTAAACTACGCGTCGACTTCTCATATTCATAGGGACTGTTGGCACTTGTACGTAACATGGCATAACCGGATTTTTGTGCAAATACGCAGAATTTTTCACGGCACTTGTATTAAATTTCTGCCCAAGCTTAACTCCATGCTTTTGATCCATTGGACCCGCTAGTTTCACTTGAATGTTAACACAGTATTTGTGTTCAATACATTTGTTCAAAATCCTGTGTTGTGTCTCAAGGTCAGACAGATTGCGTTTGGAAAATTTCAAAAATTGGAATGTGCAGCTTGAAAGTAATTCGTTCAAAGAATTTGTCAACCCACTAGCACGAGTTATTGTATTTGAAAGAAAAACAGAATTCAAAAGATGAAATAAAAAATATCGTTGAACCATCATAAATGAGACTTATAAAAAGTTTTTGGGGCAATCTAATGCCGAAAAGATAGTACCAAAATTCTGAACTAATAATTGCTGCGCTTGTACTCAATTTGCTTGCCGTTTTTAATTTTTTAAACGGTGCTAATTTATTATTTCCGCCAGGGGTTTTTAGTTTTACATCGTCGCTTGATTGAAAGGATTTGTCATTTAAAGAATAAAGCCTTGGATTTGAGTGGGTGAGTTGAGGTAAAAAAATATGAGAATTGAATAAACTAAATTCGAAACATGTTGGCTGCACTTATGCTTGATGGAAATGACATTTATTATATCCAAGCACGAAATTGTAGTTCAATTGCCGTCATTATAAAGTTGAGCATACTTCGTTCAAAAATCCATTGAAATTTGTCAATTTCAGACGTCGTTGAATGCAGGAATTTCTAGGTTGTCAATCATAAAAATTAAATTATATTTGATGGAGAAAATAATTTAACTAAATTGCAAAATTCATTTCCATATGATTTTATCCAACTGACCCAAGCAAAGCAATAATCAATTTAGGTTTCACTTATTTCTGGTAACAAAGCAAACTAAAAATATGGAAAATAAATTACACACATTTTTTTTGGAAGGCTTATGATAATTTTGATGAAAAAAATCCATTTTTTTCGATTGCCACATTAAAGTATACCAGTGCAATATTAAGTTATCGATTATGTTACGCAATACAAGGAATTTTCAAATCTTTCAAATCTTTTCCTTTTAAGTATGAACATTTATAGCACGAGTTGTTTAAATATTTATGACTAGCACAATCCGTTTGCTAGAAGTTGCCGAACTAATGAAGGACTTTCCATTTTGCATATAAGGAAGCAATTTTGTGCAAACTATTTTAAGCTTTTTAAAAACTAAGTAATTCAAATTGTTGCTCAATTCTTTTTTTAAATATCCTTCCCATAAAGCACAGAGCTTACGAGGAAGGTACAAGGTCGATTGCTCTCGGATTTTCAAAGTGACAACGTGGGCGGATAGCCCTTGAAAAATTATGTATTTTTGCCAAATTTTACTTGACAACGCTCGCCTAACTCGCCGTAATCACGACCGCAAGTTTTGATTTGCTTCGATTAGTTGGGATTTTTTTCTCAACTTAACACAAAATTCGATTCGTAGGACGGTGTGAAGCAACTTTTCCAATAAATATCTAGAAGAAAGTGAGCTTGGTTGTATTTTTTACACATTTCCTCCATAAATTCAGTCCAAAATGAGTCATTACCGCTTGCATTGAACTAGGCAAGCACAACAATTGATTTGTCTAAGGTCCTTCAGGTCATAGAATCGTTTGCTTGCTTTAAATTCCAGAAAAAATTTAAATTATAGTATAACTTGCAATCGTGATTACTCGGAATCGGAGGAGCGTTGGCAAGTGAAAGTTGGCGGAAATACATAATTTTTTACGGGCTATTCACACACGTTGACATTTTGAAAATCTGAGACCAATCGACCTTGTACTTTCCTCGTTAGTCGTGGCCATTCTGTCGATCAAATAATACTTACTTATTTGAAGTGATACAAAACAAATATTGCATTTTCCTTTCATTCTATTGTGCCTTATTTACCTGCAAAAATGTCTTTTACAACCGGATGCATTAACGTTTATCTATACTACTTAAACTATATCTTCCTTTGCCCCAATCGTATGGACTTTGATGGAAGTGGAAATCTTTGTCTACGTCCGAAATCTCAGAAAAAAATGACGACAAAGTGGTACCTTCTATTTGCACACAAGCTCTCTAGTTGGGCCGTGATCCAAATGATTTTCAAACTAAAAAACTTGTTTTGCCACTGGTCTTATCACGAGGATATGGAGCAATTAGCCTTGTACATATTTTTCTTAGCTGCAGTAATACTGGGTAACGCGTTCATGATTTCAAATAAATTTCACGGTAAAGACCACTGCTATCTTGCAAACCAATATCTTAAACTTCTTTCGCCCATACGGAAACATGGAAATATTTCTGATTTCATTAGGAAATCGCAATTTACGAGTTGGCATTCATTTTGTCCTTGTTTCCGTTTTTGGCACCGCTCATACCAATTCTGCGGAATGATGATCCCATTCTTGAAATTGTGACATTATTCTTCAACAATAACAAGTATGCAAAATTGGGATCAAAAATTTTATTGGCTGCAGGATACGGAATAGTAATATCTTATCTAGTACCGATTGGCTTGTCTGTTCTTCTCACAATCATAATTTGCTCTGAAGGTGGACAAATTCTATCCTACCAAATACTTCCGAAATTGGGGGATAACGTTCCTATAAATTTACGATTCAAAGGATCTCTGAGGAAGTTCATCAAACTCCAGCTTCTCATTAGATATGCGACACTAGTATCCAGTGACCTAATCGCTATTTACGTGGGAACAGGAATGATTATAGCTACGACATGTTCGTACTTCATTTTGGTTTATTCACCTGCGGAAATTCAGTTGGAACTTTATATTTTATTTGTTCTAGTCACAATCCTCGCTGTAGTTGAAATATTTCTTTTGTTACATATGGCGTCAATTCTACAAAAACAGTGTAAAGTTCAGGCCATTATGGAAACGCCATGCATTATCCAAACGTAATCAACTGAGGCTGAGAGCGTGTCCACAAATCGGCTACATGATTGGTAGTTTAAGTATGATCAAAAGCAGTACAGCATTTACAATTTGTGATGTAATTGTAGATTACACTGTGACAATGGCACTTATGCAGAATAATCGGTGAAAAGCTTAAAGTTTTAATCCATGAGTGGGTGGCTTTGACCATGGGAATTAGGTTACAAAATTCTAGCTATTAAAACAGTGATAGTGACGTGATTGAAAAATGGTCAGAGACGAGGGTTTGAAAAGACGGTATCACCCAATGGTCCCACTGCGATTTGCCCCGCTACTAATTATCCCCGCCCAATTTCCCCTACTCCAATTATCCCCCCTAACAAGCAATCCCCACTGGCCAATTATCCTCACCCAATTTCTCCCCACTTCAATTATCCCCCCTAACCAATTATCCCCAAAACAATTTTCCCCACTCCAATTATCCTCCTAACCACTTATCCCCACCCCAGTTTTGTTACATCAATTATCCCCAAGGGCCCATTATTATCCCCGCCCCAACTTTCTACCCCAACTAAGTCCATCTCAAAGCAAACAACGCATTAACGGGATGAAAACTTTTAGCGGGATAATTGGCCTGTAGGGATAATTGCGGGTGGAAAATTAGAATGGGGATAATTTTCCAGTGGGGATGATTGGTAGTGGGTCAATTTGAAGTGGGGATCAATGGGTAGAACCTGAAGAGACCTCTCGAATGAGCCAGCCATGTTCAACGAAAAAAAGGTATACCGGTTACCACACTCTTTTCATTCATGAGTGTTGTCATGACTTTCACTGGATTTGCCGGTGTTTGTCCACATGCTATCTTTGACATCCTCAATTAGGGAGCTTGGCAAACATTAAAGAAAGGATTCTGATTCTAAGGACAACTCTCTCGCCTTAATCTATTTTCGGCTACGTCATTATCGCTGTATTATTATTTTTATTGAAAATATGTTTTTTTATTTGAACTTGTCAAAAATTATCTACCCAAGTTTAAAGGCGGAACTAAAAGTATTGTTATTTCTCATATAATTGTTATTTTTTTAACGCCAAGCAATAATCAAAATTTCCAAAATATTTGAATAAATTGAATTCATGATTTTTCTTTAAAAGTATTTCACAACAATTAGACGTTGAAGAACATGGGTGTCCAAAAATATCAGATGAAAACTCAGAGATCAGAATAAATATTTGCAATCGTAGGAAGGCAAGATTAATATATCAGTACATAAGTGTCAATAGGAACAGTTTGCTTTGCTACTGTCGTTTGAATCCGTTTTTAAAATTTAATACATAGCAGCACCTCTAATCTGAGTGAAGTTATTGCTCAGTTTAGAGGGCCGCTACCGAAGAGACTGCTCCCAAGCTTCGCCTTTTTATACTGTTTTGGTGGGTCGTAAATGCCTCTTCCACGAATCACTATTATTGATTCGCGGAAAATAATGAAAGAAAAAAATACATTACTGTGGCATATAGGTAACATGTGACGTAACGGCTTCTCAGAAAGCAAGTCAGATTTAGTAATAAAAGTTCACAATGATGTATTTTAACGTGCCATTGTTCTCTTTTGTGTTTGCTCAGTTCGGATGATTCATTACTTAAATTCATTCATACGACATTTAAGCCATGATCTTAAATAAGTGATTCATGATTTCGTTGTTTCTTGTTATCGTTACGCAGCTGGAGGGTTTCGTAGAAGTTATTGTAATGTTAACTAAACGTGTTTTTTTTAGATTATGCATAAATAAGGAACTGAACGTCCTGAAAACAGTAAGATTATCTTAGTCCTGGGGTTATTTCTCAATTAATTGCCTTTCAACGATCATGATCGACAAAAGACGGATATCATGCAACTTCTCACACTTATTTTTTTCTGATTTAGTACTGATATCTAAGGAATATGTTAAAAGCGAATAACGTCAGGGACGGTTTCGGGATGTCACGACATGACATGAAAATTAATGTCATGATACTTATGATAATCAGACAATGACGTAATTTGACATGTCATGTTCTAGAGCCTGTTATCGAAAATTGTACAGAAGTTTTCTAAAACAAGCAATTTCCTGTCTCAAAGGACTTGACGATCCCTGATTGGTTAACGCAAGTCTTCCACAAACGGCACATTTTTCTTTGGTTGCATAACCATTCGGTTAATAAATTAATGCGTAAATGAAGGCGAGTCGGGGCTCCTATAGAGAGGTTCTGGGTTTGAATTCTGTATCTGGAGATTATTTTTTAATATAAAATAATTTTCTGGTATAACTAAATTTAGTTCCCGATTTTCTAGAAGTCCCGATAATTTAACGGGTCCAAATACTAGTAGTACTCCTTGCCGAGGAAAATGCAAATGCCATTTTAAAATGTAATTAATGCATCTGATTTGATTTTTATCGGCTTTTGCTTTTCTAAAAATATCGGGGACACGGACATATTAAAATCAATCCACGCAGTCGAATGTAATGCTATGCTACCTAATACAATCACAATGAGATTCTGAGAATCGGCATTGTTTAATTGTCTTAATTTTACTTACAATACAATTTAATGATTTCCTTGAAACCAATAAAAAATTCTTGGAAAACGTAGGCACGACCACGGGACGGGTATAAAAGGCCGAGCATCGGAGCACTGCAGCCAACCAATTTTACTACTGTTTCTGAAAGAATCTCACATTGAAAGATATATAGCATTGCAAACTATAAACTTGAATATATTCAAATGGATTTAGTCTCCTTCGGATTTTGTACAACAATGCCCGTGACTAAATGACAAATAAATGAATTTTGAAAATAAATTTTTAGGTTCTATATGACTTTCACAATTATTACCGTCTGATTTGCATTACTTACTTAAATATTTTAAATTATCATTTTTTATAAATTTTTGTATCAATTTAAACATTTTTTTTCAGCCAATGAAATATACGAAAAATTGCAATTTAACCTTTAATTAAAAATATGGTTCCAAATGATTTATCCATGGTCACTCAAGATGATGAGATTTTTATTTTACAATAAATTATTTTGTGTATAATTTAATCATGTAGCAACTAAGGAAAATTGAGAACGGGAAATAAATAAAATCAAGAAACAAACCTGAAGAATTTGGATAGTCATAAGTTAATAAAACCCACTCTTGTACATTTTTCTCCTTCCATATACTCGCTTGTGTGTGGCATGAGAAGGAACAAAAATAACTTTCGATAGTGATACTGGTCTCAACATCGATCGCTTTTTTGTTTCATTGCTCATTTTATATTTCGCCTTCGACTAATTTACCCGTCACAGCTCTCAACCACGCTGCTTTCATAGTACAGTGAGTATGTTCCTAACGACTTCAGTATGTGTCCGGTTT
>JAHZMX010004778.1:0-23866 GCA_027743895.1 Seira musarum
AATGGATGCTAAGGATTTTAAGAATTTGGCTAACGTTATATTTTTGCATTCTCTACGCTTATTAACAGTACAAAACCACAAATGCTTTTTTAAATTAAAGCAATCACACAAGTGACCAACCATTAAAATTATATTGTTTAAATTGTTTGTACTAACTAATTGAAGTGAACTCCATAGTGGGAGATGTTAGGAATAGGTTTGCATCGTAGATAATGACTTGATCATTCGAGAAATGTACCTTTTTGGTGAATGTCCTATTGTCAATGTTCTTTTGTAGGAAATCGCTAGTTTAGAGATTTGTCTCTAACTGATTATTTGAACGTTTACGCATAGGCAAAGACGAAACAATGTCCTCTATCTGGGGATGGGTTTTAAAGCATTTCATTGTCCTTGGTACCCTGGTGATGGTGAATGGTGGTTTGGTCTTTTCCCGAACAAAATTGGTCCTTCATTGGATCACGAGACAATTAATTTTAACAGTAACTGTGTCATTTTTCAAGAATTTCACCAAGTGCGACTTGAGCGCATATTCTTTCAAAAGAGACCGTAAAAGCAGCTAAAGATTAAGTTTAATTCAAGCCTGATATTTATTTTAGACCGTTTTTTTGGACTCGATTTTCACCTCACGAATTGGATGAAGTGGTTAAATATAACACATGTAAATTTCTGATAACATTACCAACTCTTAACATTAATTACTTCTTTAAAATCTCCGATTTTTTGCATTGTATTTAACCGCAGCCTTGAAATGGCTTACGGATTATTATCCCCCGAGATTGTTTTGAACTTATTAGTAATTGCTGTTAATATTGTCGTTATTTTCAGGGGTTTTCAAAAAAGCCGAATTTTCTTAGCGATTCTTTAATTGTTTAAGCAGTTTCAAATGTGTTTGTTAGTTTTTAGCACAGATGCGTTCATGCTTTGTTTATGTGAGTTTTGGTTACATGCATTTAACTTTGTTTATTACACCCCAATAGTACACTGCATATTTAGACTGTTTTTTCTCCTTGAGAGGTTTTTCTCAAAACATTTGGAAAATGTTTGATTAATTACAAAAAAGCGTTTTAATCAATGTACTATTTGTTTGCATTAGATTACGTAATGAACATTAATGAGTTTTATCATATAATGTTATTATAACGAACATATTTAGTATTGCTTAAAATTGCAAATCTGCCTGCATGTTTGTTTAATGTCAATAAGTAATCTCATATACTAAAATGCTTGTAAAACCTCAATCGGGGCCTTCAACGAAAACCTAGCTCTTTACTTTTACCTTGTGTTTGTAACGACCAAGTTAAACCAAGATAAGTTATTGTGTGTAAAAGGACTATTGTCTGATAAAGTTATACGTGTAAAGGACAATTGCTTGGTAAATAAAGACTGAACTGAAAACCCTGTTATCCGAAAGCTCATTTACCGTAAAGGCCAAACCTACCATTAACGTACGATTACCAGGAAGGCTCATAAAGTGCATCTACCAAAACTACAATTACCAATATAGTTCATTTACCCATAAAGTGCAGTTAGCAAGTAAGTCCATTGCCATAAAGGACAATACTGATAAAATACCATTTTGCTACAATACCGTTTAGTAAGAAACCAACCTACCAAAACGTTGTGAGGACCAACTAACCAAGAAGAAGAACCAAATCTACCAAAGCTTTTGTGAGGACCAACTCAGAAACCTAAGACACCGATCCGTACCAATCATCCAATAAAGACAATAGCGCCGCTATAAAGTACAAGTTGCCAAAACCATTGTAGAATGCTGACATGATGTTTTACTACAATGTATTCTCACGCAAGCCATTCAAACCTGGCAGTTAGGAACTGTTCACATATGACCGCAACTAAGCTTACTATAAAAAGGATGCTAGCAAAACATGTGTTTGTTTAATGTGAGCGTTGACTTCTTTTTTAATCGGACGGATAAGGCCATAGCCATAGCCAATCACGGATAAGGATGGTCCAACTTAAAATGTCTAGATCGAATGACTTGCGTGCGAATACATTAAAGTAAAGCAACATGTCAGCTTTCTACAATGAGCAAAACCTAAGGCCAATTCTACACCACCAAGCATACGTAAGATTAGTACCTTTTTCGACCAAGAATAAGCTCACCCACCGCATACCAAGGAAATCTCTAAGATAAAAAGCACAATTCCTGGCACCGAATAAATGCCAAATACCAATCCGTATAAGTTTATTAATGCTACATATAAAGAAAGTACAATTCACGCATCAAAAAGAACAATTCTCTAGACCAGTTGCTGCATTACGATTGATTCAAGAATTAGGAACGAATCAATTTATTAAGTCATCATCCATTGACATACATAATCTATTTCACTCATCCACACGTATCAACAATTTTCACTTACTCGGACGTTTTAAACCAAAATTGAAACCTGATTCAATAATGCGACTTTTAAATCGCTATAACTAAGCTAGAAATACAACTGATCCTGCAAATCTGAACAGATCTTTGACTCCTATTTGTCACTAATTTGCAGGTTTCTAAGAGATTTCAAAACATTTTTATTCAGAAAATCACCATTTGTGTGATAATTGAGTTAATACTTACTACACTTTGTATTCAGCGCTATGAAAAATTAAAGAAATGTCACAATTTTGAATTAGAACGTTGTGTTGAAATCTTCGAATCCTTCAAGTTTAAATCTTTGCATTTAGATTCATATTGGGTTGCAACTTCCCAATATTCTTCATAAATTGCTCACTTTCACAATATATGGCTTTTGCCTAATTTATTGTCACCTTCCAACGGAATTCGTAATTATTGGTATTTGTATTAGCAGGTCCTTTCAAGCACAATACGATTGTCATACCTGGCCTGTCAGCTGTTGGGTTGTAATATTTCTTTCTATTGGTATATTAGGTTTGATAGTGTAAATAAGTGAATGAAAAAGTGGCAAAAGATGGGGATTGACTTGGAGCGTTATGACTTATGCTTGATATGATCTTTTGAGGAATGTCCTTTTCGGAGTTTGTCTCATATTGCAATGTCTCTCTGGAAAATTGGCCTTTTTTTCGATTTGTCTTTAAGTAATAAGTTGTTCAATAACCGTGACGTTTAGATGCCGTGTTGAATTGCCCGTAATCATTTGCGATGAATTAGTAGTAAACTAGATGCGTTGAAGCAGTGAGCCGTAACTTCCGTAAATGAAATCTTAGTTGTAGGAAGAATGTTCCTTTTACTTACGAAACAATGACCTTTTACCGTCACTATGCCCTTATTGAAGCAATTGTACTTATGGATAAAGCGATTGCCGCGAACATGCCAGACCGTAGAGTGCAGAAAGAAAAAATGTTTAAACGAAGCATATACTTAGACCTACTTCTTGGACATGACATACACCTAAATTTGTAAATATTTAATATTCGTAAACTAATAACCTTACAGTAAATACATCCTTAAACAAATATAGAATTTATTACATAGTAGTGCATTCAAACCATTAATTAAAGTTATATTGAAATGGAAATCAACTACTTTTTACTATAGTTACCTTAAGTCTAAAATTGACAGCTCTACGGAGCAGCTAAACAATTTAAAGCAAGGCAAGCCCAACCTGCAAATTCATTAAAAAACATATAGTTAAATTTCACAGATAAAACGTAACAAATCTGCAAAGTTTTAAAATGTTTTTGCATCAATGGACTGCGCATTGAATAAATTGAATCTTGAATTCTCATACATTTGAAAAATCTCATTTAATGTTTTTCAAATTTTATATAAGAACCGGTGCAAATAAGTGTTAATAGCACTGTGGTTTTTTGAGCAATTTTAAACTTAACTGAATCTGTTGCTCCTTCAAAATATTTGGATTGTGTGCAAATATTGATGCACTAGCTCAAATTCCATATATTTTTGCGTCTTCAAGAGCACTCGTTGAAGTTTAATTCGCAAGGCCGTGAGCTTGTAGTAGTTAAATTGTACTATTTTAGTTGGTTTTTAGTACAAAAGCTCATTTAGATAATGCATTGGCATTTTATGCTAAATCATGCGGCTGTAGTATCGCTTTGAACTTCACCTTGTTATTTCTGCTCAAATTGCATGCTGTCTAAATAGTACCAATGTGCAAATTCATCAAACAAGCTTCTTTGAAACACTAACAAAACGTTTCTATTATTACAAATCCCTGTTAAAACTTGAAACATTTAATAACGCAATTTGAACGAAATAGAATTTAAATGAAGCATTCTGCTTTGGTTGTTAGAATTTGTTTGCAAACTTCTGTTAGAGTAATTTTCTTTTGAGTTCGTTAATTAACTCGGCCTTACTAGGTCTTGATGCTGAAGTGGCTGCTAGGAGGGTACTGTTAAATTCAACACTAAATTTGAAGCTTTTGCCATCGATTTCGGGGAATTTTTCCTGCGCATGATTTCAACATTAGGTTTTTGCAGGTTTGGTGCCACAAATTTAGTTTTTTTTGCAATACAAGCAAGACCAAAAATTGACAATACTGAAATTTTCCCACGGATAAATTGTAATCGGGGCCGCGTGAAAAAGCCACTCATTTTTTATACCCAAATTTGTCCTTTCGATTTTCCTCATTCAGCGTCATATTTTTATGTGGACTTTTTCAAAATTAGGCTACTATGGTTAAGTTCAACAAACTAGATTTTTTGGATTACAAGCAGTGCGTAAAAATTGCCAAAACTTAAATTTGCTTACGAATAAATTGTAATGTGGGGCCGCACGAAAAAGCCATTCATTTTTTAAACCCAAATTTGTCCGGTTTGGTTTCGTCATTCATCGTCATATCATTATGTGGACTTTTTCAAAATTAGGCTCTTATTGTTTAAGTTCAACAAACTGGATTTTTTGGATTGCAAGCAGTGCGTAAAAATTGCCAATACTGAAATTTGCCCACGGATAAATTGTTTTTGGAGGTGGCGCGAAAAAAACGTTCATTTTTATACCCAAATTTGTCCTTTTTGGTTTTCGTTAATCAACGCGGGCTGACTTGGTCTTGATGCTGAAGTGGCTAGGAGGGAACTGTTAAACTCAACGCTAAATTTGAAGGCTTTCCTATCGATTTCGGAGAATTTTTTATGCGCACGATTTTAACATTAGGTTTTTGCAGGTTTGGTGCCACAAATTTAGTTTTTTGCAATACAAGCAAGATCAAAACGGATCAGAACTTCAAATGAAGGCACTTCTAGCCACAATTGCCAATTTATCTCAAAAATTAATTTTTCTCAATAATTATCCTATTTTGCAAATTCGGGTTTTTTTTTAATTTTTATGATTCCTGCAGCCATTTCAGTTTCCAAAAACATCATTTTTTTTAAAAAACAACCCGGGCGATGACATGCGTAGCTTAACAATGTGTGCTCCGAATATTTTTTAGTAATTTTTCATTAACGCTGATCTAGTGATGGTTCCAATCCAATCCAATATGTGTTTTTCCAATACCAATCCAATTTTACCCTTCTCCAATTCCAATTCATATTCAATGTAAAAATACAGATTCCAATACCAAATCCAATCCAATCCAATATTGGAATTTAATTGGATTGGATTGGAAAATTTCTAATATTCAAATTTTTACCAGAAACTTGCATTTTCATTAAAATTTTGTGATAATTATTTGGGAAAATAGCTATCAGGTTAGAAAATTAAACATACACTAGTTTCAAATTGACCCAATTTCCAAGTTTCAAGAGAAGCTGCATTTTTGTTTATTAATTTCTTTGTTCAAAGAAAATTGGCGTTTTCAATGCATTGGAAATATTGGAAAAAGTCCCAATGTTTTCCAATCCAATCCAACGGGAAAAGTTCCAATTTCCAATCCAATATCGCAATAGCCCCATCCAATCCAATCTGCACATTGGATTTGAATTGGATTGGATCTGATTGGAATTGCATTGGAAATTGGAATTGAAAAACCATCACTACGCTGATCTTACAGTATTGAAAACGTGAAAGTTTTTAGTCTGCAAAATTCAAAGCTTTTAATTTTCACCAATGTTGGTTCTCTGGCAGTTTATATTCATTAAGAAGGTCCTTATTCTTATAAAAACTATACATGTCTTGCGTCTAATCGTTTCAAACTTCTAACAGTTGAAAGACACCGCTTAGCTCGTAAAAAATAAACCTATTATATTTCAATGATTTACGATAACTGTAACCTGATTTCCTCCTGATTACATACATATTTACAGCCTTCCATGAACTATGAACCCTTTTCCTAATTATTGCTATGACTTTGTGATTTGGTCTCTGATTGCCTTTTTGCCAAAAAATTGGCGTTATTACCCGATTGGCTCGTTTTATCAAAATTGTTTCCGCCAAATTGATATGAGCAGAAACGTCAGCAAAAAACGAGGTGTTCATTTAAATCACGTCATTTAAATCATTTCAAATCATTTAAAGGTGTTCACGTGAGCAAAATTAGACAATTTCTAACATAACCTAGTCAGCCCGCGATAGGAAGTGACAACCGAAAATGTCAAAAGAAACATTTTTGAATTCGTTGGCATAAAAATTGTCTGATTTCGTTAGGTCTCCTCCAAATTTTGTGTTGAATTTATCATTACCCTTTTATTAGAAATTCTAACATGACCTCATCAGCCCGCGATAAAAAGTGTAACTGATAAGGACAAACGTAGGTCTAGAAAATGAGGGGTTTTATTGCTCGATACCCTAAAGCACTTTAAAGTAGATACAACTTAACGATTGGAAATTTTTTGCACTTTTTATTGCTAAGACTTCACTTGGTTACGCTAATCCCACAGTTAGCCATTCTTGCGCTCGCCGGCATAAAAAAATGCCAAATTTCTTAAGGGTCTTTGTAATGTGTGCCTTGAATTTTCCATTAGCCTCTTACTGGGATTTCTAACATGACCTAGTCTTTTAAACAATTGCTCTGTTGGATTGTTCATTTAACCCTTTAGACATTAGTGGTCCTTTAAGGTCATATATAGATACATAATATTTAAGTAAATTGACAGCTGTCTTAACCCCTACCTCCATGTCTTTCTTCCTAAATTCTTTGGAAAAAAATCAAGTAGCCTTACTTACGAGGAATATCAGCCAACTGCCACATTTCGGAAAATAACAATTCAAATTCTGACCGCATATTCGACTTCTACGCACAAAATTGTATAGGAAAATATTGCGAATGCCTTTTTAACGGCCTTTTTCAACGAAAAACCGTTAGGCAATATAATGTATATAAGTAAAAAGAATGGCTTTAGCTTCATTTTGAATTGGGCGTGATGGGAAAGTAGAATTTTGAGTCTTTATGAGCATTTCAGCCAGTTTGTAATTAATTTCTCTACTTTATTTGCCAATTTTGTAAGAGAATTTACATCATTTTACTAACCATTCTACCAATAGTTTTTATAAAACGTCTTTGAAATGAAACTGCATTTTTGGCTGCTTAAAAATAAGGAAGAAACACAGGCTAGCTGTTTTTAAATGCACACATATAAGTTTAGAGGAATTCTTGAGATTTTAAATCACCATGCAAGAAATAAGTTCAAAACAAAACGGAGATGACATTCATATTTTGAAGTGACAGAAATAGTTGCCGATTACTTTTTCTCTTAAACAATGCGCAAGGAATTACGAATTTGTTGTAAGAACATCGCATTATGATAGGTACTTATTCAATTTGAGGAAAACTGCCTAACGGCTTTTCGTTGAAAAAAGGCCGTTAAAAACATCCGCAGTATTTTCCTATACAATTTTGTGCGTAGAATTCGAATATGTGGCCAGAATTTGGATTGTTGTTTTCCGAATTGTGGCAGTTGGCTGATATTCCTCGTTAGGTATCTCATCTCCATTCCAGAAGCGGATTGCCCCTTTCGGCCGGTAGAGAGGAAAGACGATAAATGGAGACTCACAAATTATGATAGGTACTTATTCAATTTGAGGAAAACTGCCTAACGGCTTTTCGTTGAAAAAAGGCCGTTAAAACATCCGCAGTATTTTCCTATACAATTTTGTGCGTAGAATTCGAATATGTGGCCAGAATTTGGATTGTTGTTTTCCGAAATGTGGCAGTTGGCTGATATTCCTCGTAAGCAATCCCTCAAGTAATGTCTCCATTACAAATTCCTGAGAGTTTCTACTAAAGAAGCGACTTGACTCAAGTGATTTCTACATTAAATTAATTTTCAAGTTGCTTGATTAAAATCAATTTATTTATGACATCGTTTTTATAGATACCCTAAATCATAATTCACTACGGTTGTTATGCGAACAAAAATTGACGACCTGAGTAAGCAGTTTATCCACTTTCTGCTTGAGGAAGGTTTTTCTTCCTAAAAGGGCCAAATATGCCAACCTGACTTAAGAAAGCTAGCTTACTTAAGAAACTCGACTTATCAAGTTACCCGTGTCTCCATTTAATTTACTTCGTCTCCTAAAATTTACCTAAGAACATATGGAGATAGGGCTTTAACGTTTATAACTTTGCAACAACACAGGTCACATCAGTTAATTATTTGGCAAATTCACTATTTCGTGACATTTTTTTAAAAAAACGACGGGTTAGCCAATGTGTTTAAACTATTTATCGTACTGATAACGTCACACAAGTTCGATTTTAGCAAGGTCCCAAGTTAGTGGTTCAAAGCAAAAGGTCTTTAAAAACCTTGGGTGTTTTGAATGACTGTATCGGCAGGCTTAGTGCACTGGGCTAACCCAAGTTCTCTAATGACTCCTACACCATTCGGAAGCTCTTTCAAATGGTTTTAAATATCTTGTTGGCCAAAATGTCCAATTTTGTTGCAGAATACCACTTATGGGCGTTTAATTTTGCAAAAAACGACGTTTTAAGTATCATAAATGCTCCAAAAATCGCACAATATTTTGTATCATTCCCCGTTTGTACAATAAGTCGACGTTTTTTAGCAATTAGTATTTAGTTTTTAAGCAGGCAGAACGCGTGCGTAGTAATTGAGTTATGTTTTGCTATAGCTTCATTATTTCGGTCCAATGATGGAAATCCGTATACGTAATCGGCTAATGAAGAATTTTGAACCGTCACAAATTCATCGCTATTGATAACGGTATCGTCAAAAAATTTTCAGCCTTGCAAAGGAACAACAAAAATGAAGTAAATGACTTTTAAATATTTAGAGCATCCATTCCCGAAGAATTTAGCCTGGCTAAATTGCCTCCTTTTGCCACTTTCGGCATCCAAAACTGGTCTTGAGCAACGGAGTGCAACTTTTTTCCCAGGAAGTTTTGTTGTACTCCTCTAGATAAGTTATTGAATGGTGTAATATTTGTCAAGAAACGTTGGCTTGCCAGGTGAAATATGACAACTGATATGGTGTTTTACAATTTTTAAAGTAATTTTTGCAGCGAAAACTGGATGGCGAAATGAATAATGCCATGTACAAAATGCCATCACCTTTAATGGAAGTAAGTGAAAAATAGAGTTGAGGTGTGAGTTGGGTGAAATGGACTACGTATGTCAGTGGATGATTGTCCTATGTTTATGAAGCTTAGGGATTTGTTCCTAATTGTTGAGTAAATTTGTCTTTTCCGATGAAACAGTGGATTTGTCGTTTTTGATGGGTGAAATGTCCTTTCTTTATGTGCAGCAGTAATGAAAATGTATGGTTAGGTAATTGGCATTTACTTGGTGCCAGCATTGTCCTCTTTGTGATGCATGTCCTTGGTATGCGGTTAATTTTGCTACTAATATTACATATTTGGTGGTGCCAATTTGATCTTCTTAGTTGCTGAAAATGTACGGTATAAATGTCTTCTGGTTATATTGAAATGGTTGGTACGGTTTGGTGTCTTCCTTCCTTCTTGGTGATCACGGTGGTCTTAGGTGCGGTGGCTCTTTTTCCTTCGTTATTTGGCCCTCACAACGGGTTTGGTAGGTTGGTTATTTATGGTAAATGCACAGATTGGTAATTGCTCTTATGGTAAATAAACTTTCTTTATAACTGCACTTTATAGGTAGATGCAATTACTAGAAAACGTCCTCTGTGGTTACTGAGCTTTTGGTAATATCAATTTATTGGTTGGTTTGGCCTTTGCGGTAACTGATCTCCTATAACAGGGTTAACAGTATATTGTCCTTATTTACCGCACAATTGTCCTTTACCCTTGACTAATTTAAACATTCATATCTACTTGGTGATCTGAAGATAAACTCTCAAGGACAAAAAACACACTCTAAGTATGCGGTGTGCATATTTAGAGTGCATAAATGAACAAGTGAAATGCACACAATCATCACACATAGCAACAAAGTAGTAACGTGAGCGTTCTTAACACTAAGCTTTAACATAACAAATTGCGCCTCATACTTTTGGATTGTCAAACGAAGTCGGGAGCAGCAAAAAGTAACAATAGTACACACTGCTTTTATCCTGATTCGTTTCTCAATTTATTTTCATATATTGCATACATTTCCAATCATGGTTGAATTTATTTTCATTTTTGTGACTCCCAATTAATTTGCTTAACAAAATAGTGTATAAGAATTTTTTGTAGTACGTCTAGGTGGGAGTTTCTCTATTTTATGAATTTGTGTTATCCGGATGAATTGTCGCTTTTCTTGTGTTTGGCTTTTCTATGCCAATTAGTGCTTTTCAAAGAGTTAGCAGATTTATCAAAGTATAGAATTTACGATCGAGGCAATATTAAAACAATTTGGACCAAAGATTTGGCTTTTAATATAAAATGTCTTTTTTAGAGTATTTGTAATTTTTAAATACATAATACATGTCCGTTTTAGGTGCATTCGTTTCGGAGTTTTGCTATTTTAGCGGCTTTGTTTTTCTTCTGTCATGATATGGCAGTGGTACGCATCTCCAAACTTTCAATGGTGTGCAAAATACTTCTATGCTACAATAACGTTGAAGTAACTTCCTTCGTAGTTACCAAACCGTCAGCTACGATCAGATAATGCTTAAGTACGAAATAAGGCAAGCAATGATGACAAGCTCATAAAAATAATCGCACGAAATAAATTCCGTGTTGCGAATGATTGTGATCAAAAACAAATGAACTCACCAAGTGACAAAATCTCAACCCGTGCCTTACAATAACCAAGTATAAGATTACCCTTTTTTTTGGTCATGCGTTCCTTTGTTTAGAAATTTGTGTCTTCTAACAAACCTGGGCTATCCACTCCTTTAATTAATTGAGTCAAAAGCCTGTTTCTTCCTACTTCAGACGACCGATTTTTGGACACGGCTCATCAGTCACAAGTCTCTTTTAAGTTCCTCCGCTTGCTTCTGGCTTCTATCACTTTTTTATATAAAAAATAAATGTACTAATAGATTTGACCTTTTAGGATCGACTTTAAACCTTTTTTGTTTTTGTTTCGCCTTTTAACAACACACGTCTTTCTTGGACTTTGCATACATACATTTGACTAAATTTAATATTAGAATCAGCTCCTGAACAATATATCCTAGTGCCGAAACCCTCTTTCCACAAGCAAAAAGAACTGGCCAGGCTTAAGTATGACTCACAAAATTGGTGAAATTCTATCACGATGGCTTATTCAAGCCACACAAAGTAGATGATCTTAGACTACAACTCTTCCCGTTAAACTAAAAAAGCTGGGAGAGAAAGACCAGTTCAAGTTTGAATATGCTCAGAAGCGTTATGCTGATTTTTGCCTCTCTCTCGCCGTTCTAAAAATTTGTCAATATAAATTTTTACTTTAATCTGTATATTATAATTTACCAATTTCTTTAATGTGGAATGATTTTACTAACCAAATAAACTTGAAAATTTTACAAAAAACATTAAATTTCCGGCTGAAATGAATTCTGTGAAAATCACACATGATAATTCAACCTTTGTTAAAGGCGCAGTGCGTATTATTATTTTAAGCTCATTATTGCAAACATATTTAAAAGGAAATAAAAACATGAAGTAATTTAAAATCGACATAATCAGTTCTAGTTCAGAATCATAGGCATTATTTGCTTGCATTAGGAATAATGATGTCGTTGTTTGTGTATATTCTCGGTCACGATTGGTGCTTGAATTTTCATTTTCTACAATTATTGTCACTTTTAAAATTTATAACTGAAATGTCTTTTTCTCCGAAAAATTGTCACTTTTACTCTGATTTGCTTTTTTCTACAAAACGCCTTTTCCGATATTTTCTTTTTTAGGAGAACGCGACATATGCCTTATTTGTTGTTGTTTGCAACCAATTTCTACATGTAAGATATCAAAGAAAATCGAGTTTTTTTGGCAGGATTTGGACCCATATTAAAAGTCTTTCACTACATATTAAACTTGTCGATTTAAAATATTTGTGTTATATTCAAATATGCCACAATTATAACGTGAATTTAAAAGGATCCATCTTATTTGCAAAACAGACGTGCAAATAAAAATTAGATTTGTAGTAGATTTTTTATGAGTGATGTAGTGAAGGCAGAATCTGTTATTTGTCTTTGCATATACGTTTTGGATTACTAAACTGACTTTCCATCGTAACCTTTTTTCAGATCCTCTTTGACTTTTTCAATTATGTTATGAAAATATTGTCCATTCTATATTGTCCCTTTTAAATTGGAATTTATAGCAAATTGGCCTTTTTACTTGCAATAATTAACAAGTCAAGAAAAACTTTGCCACACCGCAAAATCACTAACGCATACGTCTTTTATTATTCTAATGGTTTATGCGATTTTAAATAATTTATAAACTTTACAATAAAATAGTTTTTATGCGAATCAGTAGTGCATTTTCATCTTACTTTCATTCATTTTTTTATTCATTCATTTATTCAATCAGTAGTGCTTTATTACAACTTGAGGAACTGAGGAACTTTATGTTTAATACAAAACTGTTTCATATACTTATTATTATTTGACCAAATTGTATGTCATGTGATGTAATATGCCATATTTAAAATGGGAATCACCTTTGACAATAAACCACTTTTATTATTATTATTATTATTATTACTATTTGAAAATGGAAAACAAGTAAAAATTACTGGGGATAACGGCGGAGCTTCTTGCTTTCTTGACTTCATGGAGAAGGAGATCTGTTTTTTCTTGGTCGTCCTCGTTTTTGTGGGCTTAACTGAAAGTCGTGATCCTTACTCAGATGGTTTCGGAGGGAATCTTCCCGCGAATATGATTTCCCGCATTCAGGGTCCGGACATTCGAACTTTTTCTCGGAGTGTATCTTTATGTGTTTGTGATAACTGCTGCTATCTTTGCATTGCGTCCCGCAAATTGTGCACACCTAAATTAGGTTTTGTCATTTAGTTGCAAATTGGCCTTTTTCCAAGTTTTGTCTTTAACAAAAAAATGTCTTTTAAAGTTAAATTTTCTTACCCATTTTGGCAAATTTGATGGCGGTCCCGTGAAAACAACTGTTTTCTGGACTTCCTCCTTTTTCCTCCTACCAATCTTGGGAGGACGAATAACCACTTGTTCGGTTGGCTGGATTGGTGTTGATGTTTTATTCTGTAAAAAATAAATCCGTTATAAAAAATGTCTTTATTCTAAAAAATTGGCCTTTTGTCTTTGCATAAATGAATTAAAGTATTGCACACCAACATAAATGTCTTAAAATGGCTTACCTCCTTGAGATTTCGTGAAGCCCAGGTTTTGTCTGCTTGGCGCCGCAAGCGTAGGGTTAGTTTTGGCTTCAAATGCTCAATTCGAGTCAGCTTTATCAGAGGTACCTTTAGCTAACATGAAATGGCATTTAGACTTTGGTATTAGAAAATAAGTTCATTTGTCTGATTTTATTTTTGAATACTTACCGGCAAGGAGTTGGACAGAACAGCGAGAGAAGGGTCACGGGAGGCCGAGGAGACCGCCACAACGGGAAGCACACGGTGCTGAACTTGTGTATTTTCCGTTTCCTGCAAAAATTTCAATTAGTTTAGAATTTTTGGCAATTAAATTTCGTTATGGTTTTTCTACAACTGTTTTGTTACAGTGAACTTAGGGAAAAGAATGGACTTACTCTACTTTTTGAGCCGCTTGTACGCAAAATTTTAGTACCGGCTTGAGCGTCCGATGGTTCCTTCCCAAGTGCTTCCATGAGGCTGGCATGCCTTTTGTCCTGTATCAAAAAAATTTAAAAGTTTTTTTAAAAATAATATCCTACTAAGATCATATACTAATTATACTTATTATATATAACTTACAAGTGGCTTGAGCTTGTTTCGCCGACGGGCTTCACGCTTGATCTTATGCTCTGATTTGCTTATCAGCATTTTGGCTCTAAATTTTTTTTCTCGTTTTTTCAATGCCTTGGTGTCATCCACGCCACGAGCTTGTCTTGAGCCATTAAAACTTTTCGCACCATCCGTTACCGATTTAGTGGAGCGCTGCAGTTGAGAAAAGTATGCGTTTTTAGATACGGATAAATAAAACTAATAACAAATTGTCCTTTTTTCTGCAAAAATTGTCTTTAAAACTTACAGTTTTTCGGGAAGCCGCGCCTTCGGACGTACAATCAACTTGCTCTTCATCATTCTCGGCCTGCGTCTGGCTGAGACCCACAGAGGAATCAATCGCATTTATCGGCTCCTGCAGTTGAGAAAGAAGTAAAGACTATTATAGAAGGAAATTACCATATTTGCGTAACATTGGCGTTTTAAAAAATGTCCTTAAACCTTAGCACCGCGTACTATTTGCATGTTATATAAGAAATTGTTTGATTTAAATAAATAATTACCGGAATTGGATTTGTCACTTATTTACGTTCAGCATCCTAAAAAAATAAAATTTCATTTAGAATTTAGTCAAGTCTATTTAATATTTGTTTTGGCCTTTTTCGGAAAACTTTTCTTTAAAGATATACTTACGGAAGAGCGGGAATTTATTCTTCTCCTTCTGCGGTTAGCTCTCACAGTTTCGATAGTTATTTCATCGTCCTTATCTCTTATTGCTTTCTTGCGCCTCCCTTCTTTTTTCTGATCCGGCTTTTGGCTGGTTCCGACGAGTACTTCTTCCGCTTTTTTTGTTGGATCGCTTGACTTCTGTAGATGAAAAGAAAATAAATATTTTAATACTGATAATTTTATCTGGTTAGAACATGGTTGATACTTTTTGTCCTTTTTTTGAAAATGTCTTTAACACTTACAACAGGTTCACGAACATCGTCTGTACATCGTGGTTCCTCGGTATCGCTCATCACGACTCCAATCTCCTGTACATGAAATTGGGGAATTATTATTAATCAAGAGAACAGCACATTTTTCATATTAAAATTGTCTCTTTTAAGTAGTTGGCTGAAGAAACTTACTTGTTCTGAATTTGGCATTTCAACCTGCCTCATGGCTGCCTCACTATCGACTTCATCAAGCGATGGACTTGACGGAGCAATAGCAACCGGTTCCAATTCATTTGGGAGGTCAACCGCTTCATTCACTTGCTGTAGAATTAAAATACGAAAAACCAAGTTTTAATCATAAAGCCGCTGGAAATGGATGTCATTCATTTATATTGTCACTTTTTTCTGAAATTGTCCTTTTAACTTACCGAAACTGAATGCGCTGGACTTGACCACTCAAAGTCATAGTGGGAATATGGAGCCTGAAATTCAGAGTTCCCGATGGACGATGGAGACCCCCAGTTACAATCCCAGTGGGAAAGCGCTTCCCTGGTTTCTTCCCAACCACGTTCTAAAGCAAACCCTTCAGTCTCCTTAAATAGATAAATAAACTGTTAAATACTGTATAATTCTTTTCAAGTAGTATTGTGTTTTTGTAAAAATGTTTTAAACTTACACCGGGGTCATCTTCGTTCTCCGCAAACATTTGCGATGGACTTGAAAACATCACCACGTTAACTTCTCTTGTATTAGTCGACTCCTGCAATTGGGAAACAAATAAATATTCGAATATGGAGAAATAAACTGTTTAAAACATTGTCCTTTTTCTGCAAAAATTGTCTTTATGACTTACAATATTTCCGGAAGCATCGTCCACACAAGCAGTAATACCCTGATCTCCGTTATCGTCGTCGAGAATTTCCTCGACTTCACCATTTAACTCCTGCAATGGTGTTGAGAGTGATTATTTTGTACGAAAAATTTATTTCATGAAATAAATGGCTTTTTTTAAATATACAACTTACCTCAGAATCCACCCGAACTTGATCTTCCACAGCGACTTTGTGGGCTTCTTCTTGGTCTGGAAAGCCCTGCAAATTATTCATGAACTATATCAATGACGAAGTTATCTTTGTGTAGCATTAAGGCGAAACATTTACGTTTTTCTGAGGAAAAATATTTTATTTTGTGTTTTAACTTACCAAAAGCATCATGTTCAGAACGTCCTGAGCACCTTTTTCGATTTCCTCTGTAGTCTCCAAGCTACCGCCTTTCTGTCGCTGGAAACAAATCCAAAAAACAAGAATAAGTATAGAGGAAAAAGTACAATTTTAAATATATTTGGCTTTTATGCACTTATAATAAGATAATTTTATAATCTTACCACATTCCCTGGTTCAGTATCCATTTCCTCTATTTTTTGCTTTGCTTCCTCCTTCGGTTTGGTACCTGTCGTAAGGTTTAAGTAAGCACAATTAAAAACTAACTTTTCCAATAAACAGCTGAGGATTTGTCCTTTTCGTAAAAATCACAGAAATTGAGATAACTAGCGCACATTCAGTCTACTTTGGGTAATAATGATATCTTCCTGCTGCTCTTAGCTTTCTCGTTCACTTATTGCAATATGAAAATTTTCGAAGTCGACAAACAAATATTTTTTTACTTGCGCTTGTTATAATTTTTTATATGACTCAGGACGGTGCATGCGTTTCTTTTTACAAAATAAATTAACGACAGCATTATTTTTACAAAAATACGCAGCTTGATTTCTACTTTCATAAATAACTACAAAGTTCAATAAATTTCACAAAATGTCAAATATTAGAGAAAACAAACCATACGTTGACACTACAACTACAACGGCCTACACTACTACTGCAATTAGCAAATGGTTTATTTTCGAGGGAAAATGGCATTTTTTCATGAATAGTCCTTTGTCTAACTACGTCGCAACTTTGACATAATGACGCTTCTTCAATAACTTGCTCAAAACTAGTAGTATAGATGTATCATTTCAAATAACTAAAAACAAATCTAAACTGAGTATCATCTAAATCTGTCGAAATAATCGCATACACTTTAAACTAAGACAGTTTTTGCGTTCAAAAGTAATTTCTGCGCTTCTGATTCAAAGAGGGCTGAGAACGTATGATAGAAAGCATTATTTCATATAATGCTTGGATTTAGGATACACCTTTTTAGAATTTCGTACCAGAAACTCAATTTTCCATTCGAATTGGCCTTTATGTGATATGATGATTGACTTTTGCTTACTTACCGTTAATTTTCCTCGAATTTACTTTCGCCTCTTTTCACTAATCGATGAATTTGTGATTTCTTCACTTCACTCTAAACAAATCACAATTCAAACTTAACGGTTTAGAAAAAAAAGTTAACTTTTTAAAAAATATTGGCCTTTTTTAATGAAAAAATTAAAATCTTCAAATTTTCACGTAAATAACATTTTATAAGAAAACAAACCACCACTTGTGAAAGTGCACTTTATGTCTTACCTGACGCACTTAATACTTTTATGAAATCATAAAATTTTCGAAACTGTCAAAAAATATTTACTCAACAAACACTCAATAGTGACAATGTTGGGTACTGACATGCGTCTTTGACTCGATCGTATCGTATATGTGTCTCAATAATATTCTGATTTACTCACAAAGTAACTTACCGATTTTTACGTAAACGTGACGTTCAAATATGTGTCATTCGCTCCATACCGAAGGAAAAATTCAAAGTACCAGGTTGATGCGTAAATGGAAAAGAAAGGTTTGAATGTGCTAACGGGGAATAGTAGGTCCTCATGAGTCTGAAATTGTCAATTTTTTTCTTTCTGTGAGATAGACAATTGCAAAAAAAGTACTCTTGTAAAATTTCAGCGTGCAACTCTCTGATGGGCTGATTTTATTGCAAAAATATTATTTACGAAAAAATATCTGACATTTTCTTGATGGAAGAATGCCAGGAGCAACTCAATGCACCACAAGTCCCTTTCTGATCCGCCTTGTCCTTTTACCCATCAAATTGAATACCTGGAAATGTGTATTTAGAATGTGTAAGTCGCCTCATTTTATGTGATTTCTTTCCAGCAGAAAGTTTTAAAGAAAAGTTTTGAACAGTGCAACATGCGTATCCCTATATTAAATAGAAATTCATTTTGCTTTTGTTTTTGAATTTGGCATCAATTTTGAAATTATGTGACTGAAAATCATAGAAAGGAGCTTCGCCGGAAGGATCGACGTTGCATATGAAAATCTGATTTATGAAGACTTGCCGCTTAATAAAAGTCTCGTAGGACAAGTTTTACCTGCACATTTTAAGATTTTCATACACATGGTTAAAGTGAGAAAGTAGTGCATTGAGTTGCTCCATGCATTCTGCCATAAAGAAATTGTCAGATTTTTTTTTCGAAAATATTATTTTTGCATAAAATTTGCAAATCAGAGAGGTACATCCTGAAATTTTCAAGATGTTTTCTGCAATGGGCTATCTGCCTGAAAAAAAATAAATTGACAAATTCTTCAGACTCATGAGGTCCTGCTATTCCGCTATAAGTTGACAATTAATTAGTAAGTTTTTCAAATATTTTGCTGCATCAGATGGCGTAATGAATTTCATGTATAAAAGTGAAATTTAAATGGAGCGTTAATAACCGTCTCAGCAGAATTTATCAGTGTATTTTGAACTTTTTAGCAAAATGACCTTTTTCTATAATAGGAAAATTGAGTTTCATGCACGTACGTTGGTCTGCAAAAAAAAAACAAATTACTACTAGAGACGTCATTTTAAGGCAAATGCTTTTCCTTGTTGGACTTCCCCCCATAGAATTTGGTTTGTGAACGAATCATAAAAAATGGACTTGAATTAAGTGCATTTATTTTCGCCTTTTTTGTACCTTTTTGCAGTTTTTAGGATCTATTGGTAATATTTCAATTAGAATTTGTAAGAAATCTAGTAGATTACAATGGAATTGGAAAGCTTTTTTCACTCTACGGCTGAATATTACTCACGCCATAAATGCTTCATGCTGCTTGACATAAATTTTCATACAAAGAATGAACTTTGTTGTTGTTTTTGTTGTGCTTTCTTTAACCTAGCTTTACTGCTTGTTCACCCATTGATGATTCTATTCACAACTTTGGACTTATTCGTCGTTGTAATAAAAAATTAAGTTTTAGGAATAGCTAAAGTAATTTAATATATCACTCAAATGGCCATACCTTAACAAAATTTTAAGGGTAAATTAGTTCAAAGGACTAGGACTATCTCAAATTCCGTCTTGTGAATTATTTCGATCAAGAACAAATAAACTAACCAAACTAAACGGCCTTAATCCTTGCGTTACAATTGCAACGTGTAAGTATGCACTTTTTTTTCATTCGTTATGTTCAGAAACAGGTGTCTTCCCCAGTATGCCGGGAACCTTTGTTCCATATTTGAGATTCAATCGGTGATCTCTTTCGAAAGTTATCATCTGGATAGACAGACGTAGGAATGGATTTGTCCTCTTATGAATGGCGGAAAAGAATTTAACAAATGGCATTAAAACTTTGGTTCGCTTTTTAACATGCTCCAGGCCCAATGGCTGGTGCAAGGGTTCTGTGAATAGTTGCGTTATGCCAATACTTTGCATACATACATCTGACCAACTTAGGATTATCTTCTGATTAAGATTTAAGTTTACTTTGTCGATACCCTTTTTCACTAAAAACAGACCTGGCTCAAGCATGACTTAAAAATGTGTTAAAATTCTGTCACGATGGCTTACCCAAGCCACACGCAGTAGGTGGTTTTAAATTACAAGTGTTTTCCCCCAACCAAAAACGGTTAGGTTAGGAAATGTCTCATTTACAAATTATCTCTCTAATGTGAAATGATTTTATTTACCGACTAAACTTGAAAATTTTACTAAAACAGATTAAATTTTCAGCCAAACTGAATTCTACGTAAATCACAGGTAATCATGATAACTCAAATTAGGTTGATAGTAGATTTTTTATGAGTTATGCAGTGCAAGCAGAATCTGTTATTTTTCCTTATTTTCAGCGTATTTGCATATGCGTTTTGGATTACCAAGTTGACCTTCCATTGGAACCTTTTTCAGATCCATTTAGATTTTTTCAAGAAAAATATGATGTTAAAGTTTATACTGAATTGCCTTTTTTGAATTGGCCATTATGGAGAATTGGCGTTTTTAGACTATCGTAAAATAGTACTGGAAAAACCCAAAATATCTCTAGAATGGGAAGTCAGAACAGTATGAATGATAGCTCAATTTGAAGCCCATTTAACGTGGAGGAAATTAAAATCAACTTATTTTTTAAAGCATGAATTTGTCTAGAGGGTTGAGAAAAAAAGTCGCAATTTTGCCATGGAAAGACGAGTAATTGATCATTTCGTCATTCGATATTAATTTTAGGATTAAATGTTTTAAAGCGTGCAAAACCAAATGATATTGTCGTAGTCCTTGTCCAATTTCTGCACATATCGTGAGGGAATTCGATCACCCAAAATGTGCGAACAGTAACATTGCGACGGCGCTTAATTGTGGAACTTTTGGTTTCCGGTGTATTTCGCAAGAAAATGGAGGAAGATAAAGATTCATTGAAAAGTTCCTCTGAAGTTTATGCTTTTTATTGGGTGCAACGGTAGAAATTTTTATAAGTGATTGCAAGACCGACAAGTGGTCTTGGCATGACGAAATCGAGACTTTTTACCTTTCTTGGCTCTAACGCACCCGACAAAATTAATGCTTTAAAAAATAAGCTTATTTAATGTTCTCCACGATAAATGGGCTTCAAACTGAGCCATCATTCATATTTTTCTGACTTTCCATTCTGGAGATATTTTGCGTTTTTCCATTACTATTTTACGATATACACCGTATACTTGCAATAATTAACAAGTCAAAAGAAAACTTCACCACTCCGCAACATCACTAACTCATCTCATTGTAATGGTAAATGCTTTTTAAAATAATTTATAAACTTTACAATAACATACTTTATCAGAAACAGTAGTGTAGTTTATTTGATCTTAATTGTGCTATTGAAGTAACTTTATTACAGACTGAGAAATTGAGGAACTATGTATTTAATTTAAAGAAGGAGTAAAAGGTTCACGTTTTATTTGAGAATGGGAGAAAAGAGAAACAATGAAAAATTACTGAGATTCGCGACGGTGCTTCTTTTGTTTGGTTGGTGGAGGAGAAGGCGATTTATTTTTACGTGGCCGTCCTCTCTTTTGGGGACCAAAATCAAACTCGTGTGCATTTCTCAAATGATTTCGGAGTGAGTCTTCTCTCGAGTAAGATTTCCCACAACTTGGATCCAGGCATTCGAATTTTTTCTCTGAGTGGATGCGAAGATGCTTGTGATAGCTGCTACTATCCTTACACTGCGTCCCACACGATGCGCACACCTAAAACAATTTTTTTCATTTAAAGATGAATTGGCTTTTTAAGTCTTTAGCTACAAAATTGCCATTTAAACTTTAGTTTTCTCACCCATTTTGGCAAGGACGAAGGCGGTTCCGTGAAAACAATGCTTTGGCTTGCTTCTTGCTTCTTCCTTCTTCCAATCTTTGGAGGACGAATCACAAGTTGCATCTGCTTCTTTGGTTTTGTTGGCTTTGTTGTTTTCTTTTGGTAAAAAATATATCAGTTTTAAAGAATACCCTTATTATCATTAATTGGTTCTTTGTCTTTGATATTGCAAGAAATTTTTTCAAGGATTGCACACCAACATCAATTGTAACCTTACCTCCTTCGCGTTTCTCGGAGCCCATGTGTCGTCTTCCAGACGGCTCAACCGAAGGGTTAGGTTGGGACGCAGGTGGTCTATTCGCGTTAGTTTGATGATAGGAATCTTGAGCTAACATTAAATGGCATTAAGACTAGTATTTAAAAAAAGTTCATTTTTAAGTATTCTGTAGGTTGAGTTAATTACCGGCAACGAGTGTGAGTGAACTGCAACCGAAGCGTCGCGGGAGGTGGACGGTTCGGGCGCCAGCGCAGCCAAAGTTGATTGTACATCTCCATCATCCGTTTCCTGCAAAGATTTAATTCCATTTCCGAATTTAGCATTTAACTTTACATGTTTTAGTTTTTGTTAAAACTAAACTAACGAAAAAATTAGCTTACTCTGCTTAAGTAGCTTGGACCTGCATTTTTCGTACTGGATTCTACTGTCATCGCATCTTTTACAAGCACTTCCAAGGGGCTGAACTTATATCTTCCTTCCTGTATAAAAGAGCAAGTTGTAAAATTTTAGACTTTCATAAATGATTACTTTTATTCCTTACAAGAGGTTTAAGCTCCCTTCGACGCTTTGCCTCAAGCTTGATCCTCCGGTCAGACTTCCTAATCAGCATTTTAGCGCGAATTTTTTTTGATCTTTTTTTACGTTTCTTTGCTTCATCATCGGTGAGCGTCGGCCCGGTCACTCCCATTATTTTCTCATTTTCCTGAGCCGCATCGCTTGACTCCTGCGGTTAAGAAAACAGTGAATGATTTTGAGTATTGAAAATCATCCCAAAACTTACTTCTGGTTCGCGAACCTCCTCATCATTGGCAACGACGGAAGGCACTTCTGTCGCAGCAAACGTCGGCCCGGCGCCACACATTATTTCCTCATTTTCATCATGCTCATCGCTCGACTCCTGCAAATGAGAAAAACCCAATATTTTTAAGACCAACATTTACACTTTCGTTAAATACACCTTTTGTCTCTTTTCAGAAGGAATGTATTTTACTCACAAGGATCCTGCGATTATTTCGCCGTTTTGATTCTTGCCTTTTGGTTCTCTCAGATTTTTCAACCAATTTCTTAGCGCGAGAGACTTTTGCTTTCTTCTTCCTTTTCTCTTTCTTTTCAAGGCGTCGGCTGGCGCGATCCAATAATTCTGAATTTTCCTTAAGCGCATCTTCTCCTGACTCCTGCAGATGAAGAGAAAGTAAATACATTTTGATATTTTAGATACTTATCTTGTTTAAAGAGGGATGATTGCCATTGTTCTTTTTTAAAAAATGTCTTTAACACTTACTACGTGTCCTGAAGCCTCGTCATTAATGGGAAGAACGTAGAGCTCTTCTTCTCGCTCGGTAGGCGCCGACCTTGTCACTTCCATTATTTTCTCATTTTCCTGAGCCGCATCGCTTGACTCCTGCGGTTAAGAAAACAGTGAATGTTTTTGAGTATTGAAAATCATCCGTTTTAAACATTGTATTATTATTTATTATGCAAAGATTGTCATTAAAACTTACTGCTTGTCCGCGAACTGAGTGAGACGGACTTGCCCACTCAAAATCAAAGTGGGATGCAGGAGCTCGTGACTCGGAACTTCTGCGGGATGAAGGGGATCCCCAATCACAATCCCAGTGAGAAAGTACTCTCTCCTCTTCGCCAGGACCGTTCTCCGATGCTTGAGCTTGACCCTCCTAAGTAGAATAAGTAAATTGTTGAATTACATTGACTCTTTTCAAGTTAACACTAGCTTTTTATAAAAATGGCTTTAAAGCATACATTGTGCTCTCCTCCTCCTCTCCCGTCCAGCGCCGACCTTGTCACTCCCATTATTTCTTCATTTTCCTGAGCTGCATCGCTTGACTCCTGCAGTTTAGAAAAAAGTGAATGTTTTTGAGTATTGAAAATCATCCGTTTTAAACATTGTATTATTATTTATTATGCAAAGATTGTTTTCAAAACTTACTCCTGGTTCGCGAACCTCCTCATCATTGGCAACGACGGAAGGCACTTCTGTCGCAGCAAACGTCGGCCCGGCGCCCAACATTATTTCCTCATT